>JAKXYG010000388.1:462500-565000 GCA_025895645.1 Cardicola forsteri | reverse complement strand
AGGTAATTGTATTATTAGTGTTAGATGCAATTACAATAAACTTTTTAATAGTACTATTTTTATCTGAAATCTATTTTTAATTTATTTTTTACAATTACGATAATCAAATAACATGTTGTAACATTTATTAGTTTTTTAAATAATATAAATTTTCAAGCACGAATCAACTTGTTTTAAGTATCGATATTTATTTTCGTTTTTACTAATTCATATACATCGTTGAAAATATAAAAAAGCACTGTATGTAAGTTTCAACATGTTCGACACTTTAAGACTGTAAATGTTTTTTTTTTATTTTGATAGTATAAATACCAGTTTATACTACTGGTTTTTATCGTTGACTGACAATTGCAGCTAATGAAGGTTAATATTTGCTTTAGTTAAAATTTATTTATTAATATATATTATTTTGTTGAAATTCAGTGTTGATTAATAATTATGATATATTGATATTATGGTACAAAAGAGTTTGTAATATATCAAACGTGGATGGAACCTAGTCAAAATAATAAAAGTTTGGCAACCTAGCCTGTATCTCCAACATAGTACTTCAAAGAAATAGCAAGACAACACCAGTTTACAAAAAATGAAAACGTGATTCCAATGACAAGGCGTTACCATAATCTTTAATATCATGTTTAATTACATAGGTTTTTATATACTATATATAATTCCATTGTTAATATTTCACTATAAACGTACGGCTGTAAAAGACTAAGTAAGCTAGAGTATTAGGTAACATCCGATCAATGTTACCAAATGTGAGTCCCAATTTAGGTCTTTGCAATTTATCTACGTGCTAAAAACATGCTTTGTTTAAAACATGAAAACAAATGATGATTTTCATTTTGTACTTTTTTTTAGATTCTTCTATTATTATTGTTTATTTTTCAAACGGCGTATTGCGGTCCTTGTACTAAACCTGTACATAATGCAGCAATGAGTTGTTATCGGTGGGCACTTCAACAAACTTGTAAGTTTTGTTTTATAATTGTTTTCAAATTAGAGTAAGAAATTATTATAGTATTGATATATATATTATTATACATTAATGTAAAAATAAACTAAATGATTTTGTTATTAAACTATAAAAAGGTTGATATTTTTGTCTCCCAGTTATTGTTACCAGTATATTGTACTAAGTACATACCCAAAATATGCCAAATTTAAAAATAATTGACTTTCAATATTGTCAGTTATGAAAAAAATGTATAAATAGTTTCGAATTGACATACGTTGAGTTTGGTTGTTTCTAAAAGATAACCAGTTCGACAGAGTCAAAATATATAAATCATTGCACATTCCTTTTCTGCAGGAATTCTAATAAGTAAAAATGTATGAGACAGTACATCTTGCAATTGTTCTATTCACAAGGTGCTAGATAATTATTCAAAAAACAATTTAGAAATTATAAGTGCTTGGGTGGACATGGGTTTGATCCTAACCACCGAGCTGCCGAATGCGGGCCCGCCTTCGGCTTGACTAAAATGTTTACTACTGAAAGATGCGTTTCGCGTCAAAACATGTTTAAATAAACCAAACAAATTGCATCGAGGTTTTCAAATTTATCACAGTGTAAAAATGATAGATAAAACATTTTGAAAAGTTTTTTAATTATGTATCTTTTAACATTGTATACATTTTTATTGTATTTTTATAAATTTCATTTATTGTAAAAATACACAGTTTTGTAAAAATGTTAAAATTGATTACGCTCACAAAATGGTTGTATTTTTGAAACTCCAATTGTAGTTAAATATTTTTTCGTTTTTTAGTAAATATAAATATTTTAATAATTTAAAATTATTTTCTATATTTTAAAATTTAGACTTTAATTAATTCGTATTTATAAAAGACATACATTTTTGTTAGAAATAATATTTAAAAGTGAATATTTTGTTTCAATGATTTTAAAAATTATTTATCAAACTATTGGAGTATTATTTTATGCCAAAATTTATTTTATACAACAGATCCAAAAAACAAACACCAATTGAGTAGTTTGTCAACATATAGGAGAGAATGTAATAGAACGCCTAAATGCAACAACAAGTTTAAGAACTGTGTAATACCAAGATTAAAAAGGCTAAATTGTAAAGAAGCGGACTTATATATTAAAACGTTTTCACGCAAGTATTGAATATGTGCTCAATCCGCTAAATTGGTAAAAAATCGAATAGCAGTAACAACAACAACAATATAAATATATATATATAAATAAAATTTAAAATCTATTATTTTATATTTTGTTTTAATACATGCTGGAGTGGGAAATAGGAAAATGACCCTACAATTGTATTTGGGTGATTATAGATTTGAGTCTCATAAAAGTGAAACTTTGTTTGATTTTGTCAAATGTTGACTTACTATGATAAATGACGGTTCATGTACGAAAATAGAAGCACTGTAATACTTGGTAGCATCCTGTTCTAATTACTTATCTTACTAAATTATATTATATTGTATTATATTATATTATACATAACACTTTTGCTGTAAAAATGGGCATGGGACAATAAGACAACAATTACAGCAAAACAACAACAAAGTCTCGTTGACGTTGAAGATTCTGCAAATCCAAGATTAACCTTCCTTTTGGCTTTTACTCAACCCTGTCATCTGTGTGTAACTCTGTCATCCAGATACGTGCAATCACTTTTTGGCCGTTGTTTGCCGGAATGGCGTCCTCTTGTATTATTTGCGTAGCCGTATACATAGTTTATAGAGGCCAATCTATAGATTTCAAATGCTCCATTTTTTTGGTTTCCATAAAGTATAATAAAGTTTTTTTGTAAAGTTATTATTTTGCAAAAACTCATACGTTTCTTAATCATAATTAATTAATTAATTTTTTACGAAACGAAAATATTTATGTCATTGTGATTGCCCAATAAAGAATTTCAAATAAATAATTGCATAATAATTAAACAAAACTAGATAAAATAATTATGGAATTAAAATAATTGCATTTTTATCAAAATGTGATTGTGTACATAAACAAACAAACGTGTCAGACAACAATAATTTATTTTAAAAATTGATTATGTATACAATTTAAAATAATTTGTTTTAGGAAAACATAAACAGGAACAGTTTGTATTTTAAAAGTAACACGTTGTTTTATTGATCTGATAAATTTTTGTTAAAAGCGTATTTGTGCCGGGGTGGTCTAGCGGTACAGCGCTCGAATCCGGACCTCGGTGGACATGGGTTCGAATCCCATCGCCGGCACTAAAATGCGGGCCCACGATTGACTTCGCTAAAATGTCCACTGCTGAAAGATGTTTCTCGTAAAACATTTAAAGTAGAAAACATAAAATAAAAAAATAATAAATAAAAATAAAAATTTGAATGTTATTTTACGGTTATCGATTTAAATTGTACAACCGCATTATTGTAATTGTAAATGTAAAAATGATAAAACAAATAAGAAATATAATTAATTGAAGCTTTTTAACAAAACTAATTAATATATTTTTAAAGCAAACACTTTTAATAATTATGTTTTTCAAGAGGAAAATAACTTTAAATTAATTCCGTTTTTATGAAGACTGTAAACTGATAAACAAAATAATAGTTTGTTTTAATACAAATAAAAAATTTAATAATTGTTTAATATAATATATTTTAAAATACATTTATAAACATTTAATTGCATAATTAAAAAAATTATTTAATTTTATTATTATAAAATATATTTCTAGTATTTTCTTTATGTAATAAAAGATTAACTTAGATTTCTGTGATTTAAAAGTTATAACATATTGTGTTTTCTGCTCCTTGCTGGCAAATAACTGAATTCTTGGTAAGTACAACCAAGCAATTTGTGTATTTCATTTGTTTTATTTGCACAATATTTATTAATTTTAAATATTAAAAATTACTAAACAAACAAAACAAAATAAATGTAACTAACAATTTTTAAAATATATATGTTTTTAAAATAAACACTTAAAATAATTAGGCTTTTTAAGAGCAACATTAATTTAAAACAATTACGACTCTACTTAGACTGTAAACTACTAAACGAACGAAAGAGAAGAAAAATAAAATAAGTTAATTTGAAGTTGATAACAGCGTTTATAAAGGCTTTGCTGTTGTTATAGAATAAATTAACAATACGTAAAATGTTTTTTAAAGTATAATATGCAAGGAATAATTGTAACTCTGCCTCAACAGTCTAAACGATTGCAACTGTTGGTGCGGAATAATCATCATATTGTCTGTTATTTGGTAAGTTGTTTTGCCCAGTAATTGTGAACTGTTTAAGCATTGTGATAGACGAACATTTTCAAATGGAAAACGTTGTACTAAGCAAATAAACACTTTCCCTATAATTATCAAACGATATCAAAACTTTTGACAATGCTTGACCGTGTTCATTATGACTTAATGCAGATAATTGGTATGCTTTCCGAAATACCGTTAAAATATATTAATGTTATGCGTTCTTTGTACCAAAATTCAAGTCGTTCTATGTAACCAGCACAAAGTTACACTGCTTGTTCGAAATTGTTACAGGATTACATCAAGGATCTATTTTTACATTATAGAATAAATTAACAATACATCAAATGTTTTGCACAGTATAAAAATTGTTTGATACATTATAAAAGATAAGGTTTATTTACTAAATTGTGAAGCGTAGGGTATAAATATTGTGTGTACTGTTAAATTTTTTAAACCAATGCTCTGGTTTATATGTAACAAAATAGCATAATTTAAAAAAAAAATTAAAAAAAAACTACATTTTTTATGTATATGAAGCATAAGAAAATGGTCGTCTATTTAATCAACTCCAGACAATTCAAACTTTAATATAATTGTAATTTTTTTATGTACCAGACGTTTTCATATTAAATTGACAGCCATAAGTAGGTTAAGCATTAATTTTTTTAAACAAATAATTTCACTATGTATCATGTGACTTTATTGTCAAAATCAGTATGTTGCTTTGAAAACAAAATGTACTACTATTAATATTTTAAACCAAATAAAGTTTTGCTTTTATAAAACTCAAATCTATAATCATCCAAATACGAGTAAAGGGTAAAAAAAAACTTTTATTATTCTTTATTGAAACCAAAAGATGGAGCACATGAAATCTATTGACTGGCTGCGCGTAAATAGTTGGATACGAATAATAAAAGAATAACTTATTAATTCTAAATTAATTTCTCAATGTGTTGTGGCAAAGTTGTAAATAAAGATTATGTTTGTTACTAACAAGACATACATATTACGCTCAATAAAAACGTTAAGTCTGCCTGGGTGGTCTAGCGGTACAGTGCTCGAATTTGGACCTCGGTGGGCATCGGGCTTCGAATCCCATCACCAGCCCACTAAAATGCGGGCACACGTTCGGCTTTGCTAAAATGTCCACTGCTGAGAAGCATATTTCTCTTACAACATTTAAAGTAGCAAGCATAAAATAAAATAAAAAATAAAAATCTATTGAGTGGCTGCACGTAAAATATCAAATATGCTTAAAATAAGCAACAAATAACCAATATTATATTTATATATATTTTTATAATACAATAAGAAAAAAAGGAAGTAAAACTAAATTATTATTATTATTATTATTATTATTATTAAAAACCTTTTGCTTTAAAAAATAAGCATGGGGCAATAAGATAACAATTACAGCAAAAATTAACATCAAAGTCTTGTAATTCAAAGAGAACATGAGACAACAAAATATTTCCATGTATTTGAAAATTCTGCCAAACGTTTTGCTTGTGCCCATGAAACATTCATTTCAATTAGATCTTCCCGAATAGTTCTTAACCAAGTTTTCTGTGGTTTGCCAACTTTTCTTTTACCATTTACAATTGTCTATTCCAAAACCGTTTTTGCTGGTCTTTCGGGCGTTAAACGTAGAATTTGACCAAGTAATTTTCTTTTTCTAATTGTAATGATGTCATGGAGTGAACGAGAGTCAGTTCTTTTTATGATCTCATTATTTAAAATGTGATCGCGCCAGGTAATCTTTAAAATACTTCTAAGACACCGGCGATGAAAAACATCCACCATCTTATCAATCTTGTCCGTACGTTTCCACGTTTCACTCCCATATATTGCCGTAGGAATGATTATTAAGGCGTACAAACGAAGTTTTATCTTTAGGCGAATAGAAGAACATGACCATATTGATTTGAGTCTATTGAAGACTGACATTGCCTTACCGAATCTGGCTTTAACATCAATTTCGGTTTTTCCGTCTTTACCAATTATGCTATTTAGATATATAAAGGAATCAACAGTATCAATATTTTGTCCACTAATTTTGATGGGCAAATCATTGTTTGACTTTATGCACAACACTTTTGTCTTTGAACAATTAATCCATAAGCCAATACAAGAACTGATATCACTGAGACGTGTTGTCATATTTTACATCATTTCTGGGGTTTCACTGAGTAGACCAATATCATCTGCAAAATCCAAATCCGTTAATCTGCCTTGGTTCCATTTGATACCATAAGACAAATTATTCATGGATTGAGTTATAATAAAATCAATTACCAAAAGAAACAAAAACGGTGACATAATACATCTTTTTTTCATTTCTCGAAGGACTTGTTCTAACTGTCCAGTACCAAAAAGTGTGCCCACATTCTATGTCCCAACACTGGTTAAGGTTTTGGCATTAAAGATTCTGCAAATCGAAGATTGAACTTACTTTCGGCTTTTACTCAACCCTGTCATTTGTGTAACTCTGTCATCGAGATACGCGTAATTACTTTTTTGCCGTTGTTTGTCGGAATGGCGTCCTCTTATTGTTGCCGTAGCAGTATGAATTTTTTACAGAGGTCAGGTTGCTAACCTTGCGCTCAAACCCTCCTCCTTTATCTAGACTTGGGACTGGCTAGATTGAATCATTTCTGATAATATTATTAAGAGTGATGTAAGTATAAAGTATACGTTTTCTAAATAATTTTTAAAATAATTTGCTTTATTTTCTTTGTTTAATGCACAATAATGCAATAACATACATTGAAATAAACAACCTACAATTTATAAGGCATGATGCAAAATTAGTAACATTAGTATAATGCAAATAGGTTTTCATTTAAACAAAAAAGAATATGGACATTTTGTCCATACACACGTTTAAGAAGGAAACTAAACGTTACTCGTATTATTACATTGTTGAAGTAATAGGTAAACAGTTTTAATGACTTAACTTTTATTTCGTGACAATTTATGTAGCAGTATGCATAAATATGAATTAACAAAATCAAAGTTGTTTACTCTAAAATAATTCAACTCTTAAAATTATTGTACCACATATTCGAAAAATAGACACACAGTTGTAAGTCTGCAGTTGACATTAAAAATTCATTAAATATTTGTCTCAATCTAAAAGTTTATTTTGTAATAATGTACAACAGAAAACAAAAACAGCTACATTTTTTTGTAATTCTAAAAACTTTTAGTTACTTACTTTTGACGAGAGATGTAAAGTTAAAATACCAGCTTCAATTGGTTGGATTAAAATGGATAATTTGTATTGTCAAATATATTTTATCCAAATTAACCAAATAACACAAAACTGGGTGCACTTAAACAAAAGGCACGCATCTAAAATGGTATAAAAATGATGCAAATTAAACCGTTTCCATTCAAGTGGTATCTGGTTTCAAATATGCAAGTAAGACACCATTTTTTATCTATTTGTATTTACATATTTACATTTTTATATATGCAGACACAATATACGCAATGCATTACAACGTTGCTATCCACTTGATGCAATTAAAATTGATAAATATGTATCTAGTATGTGTAGTTATTAATGTTAAGTTAATTACATTATATATATATATATATATATACTGATTCTTATATATATATATATATATACTGATTCTTTATATGTTTATGACTGAAGAGAATATACGAAATAAATTCATCTCACAGTTTACGTTTTCTATTATTTTTATTTGGAATTATAAAGGGAACCAAATGCTTTAAATTGATAAATATATATCTAATCGTTTAATGTTTTGTCAACTTTTGCAATATTGCAAATACAACTCTTAAAAACATCACTGCTTATAACGTAGTTAGCAAAGTTAAATTTTATTGCCATTTTGCACAGTGTAAAAATAAAAATTAATTTTATTACAATGCATTACTATATTACTTATAAAATACAAATATAACCCCATCACCATGTTGTACGTTAAACACCAACAGTCCAATAACAAAACAATACATACAAATATTAACATAAACAACAACGTTACATATTCAAAACATGCAAATCTACTTTTATTATCGAACAATTTCTTGCACAATATTATATTATATTATTATACAAAACCCTTATGCTTTAAAAAAAAGCATTGGACAATAAGACAACAATTACAACAAGATAACAACAACAACAAAGTCTCGTTGGCATTAAAGATTTTGTAAATTGAAAATTGAGCTTTTTTTCGGCTTTCACTCAACTTTGTCATCTGTGTAACTATGTCATCCAGATACGTGCGATCACTTCTTTGCCGTTGTTTGCCGAAATGGCATCCCCTTGATTGTTTTCGTAGCAGTATAAATTTTTTACAAAGGTCAGGTTGCTAACCTTGCGCTCAAACCCTCCTCCTTTATCCAGGCTTGGGAATGGCTAACTTGAATCATTTCTCATTCAAAACATTATGTAATAAATGTATTCGGCTTTTTGAAATCACTAGCCTCAAGTCTTTGAGTTTGCTTTTGATTAAGATGTCCGTTTACTTTTATATAATGTCAATTTTAACCAACAAAATAGTTACACAAATATTTTCCTAATTGGGATATAATTATATATATTATATTTAATTGTACAGAAAGTAACATTCATGTTGCCTATTTTAGATAAAAACTGTTAAATGTACAACTATTTTTATTTTTGCCCGTTTTGTGTTAATACTAATGCTTGTTGTAAACATAATTCGAAGATTTAAGCAATATATAAAAATAAAAGGATTTCAAGCACATAATAATAACAATGAATTAGTTATCATTAACTATATGTAAACTGCACTTTATAATTCCGTTTATATGGCTATCACCTCTAATTTATATTTTTGTTATAGGTTCTATGTTATCTATATTTGTAAAAAAAATGTTTCTCAATACATATTGAATTGAATATGGAGTGATCCACATCAATTATTACCGGCTTCATGTTTTATTATTTAGTTAAAATTAAATTGAATAATATTTAATTTTTTGCAAAATTTATTTGTTATTTTGCATAAATGGATAACATAATACTAGATTTATAAATAGTCAATTTTACGTTAAAAACAACTTTAGCAAATTTTAAATTCTTTTCGTTTATATATATATATAATCATATAATTTTATTAATATTTTACTGAAACCACTTTATTTTTTGTTCAATTTTGCAGATTACACTATTTATTTTGTTTGTTGGAATGTTGACACTTTGTCATAGCGCAGTAAATAGAAATAAAACAATATTAAGATTCTGGAAGTGTATAAAATTGGTACTTCGAAATGGTAAGTTATTTAATTAATAAAAAATTAATGTTTGCACAAAACTTTTAAAAATTTTAAAGTAATGTTTTAAAATAAAATATCAAAAATTGTAATTTGAATTTATAGCTAACTTATTACAACTCAACCGAATGTGATTTGTAAACAAACATTCAATCTGCAAATTAATTAACATTAAGTAAATTGAAGAATGATCGTTTACAAAGAATTATTGGGCAACGGCTACGTGTTAGTAAATTGCTCGATTTCCGGTAGCCTAGTTTGCATGGAGGTTTATTGTCTGTAGATTATGCGAAGTACTTTTGTATAAATACAACAGACTACGCATTTTGATAAAAACAAAGTTGAAATCATAGTGTTAGAAACAATATATTTGCACACATGATTGAAGCAAATTTGATTGGTATTTAACAATGTATAATAAATTACAATTGCAATTAAACGATTTAAATTAATATTTTTATAATTTTGAATAATTTAATTTCCACAAAGAATATTTTTATTTTTGTTTGATTACATACATTTATAGAAGGAATTAAATATGATCCGAAGAGTGGTTTAGTCGAAACATGTAGATCAAATAAACAATGCATGAAATATGTACCAAAATGTTTAGACAAAGCGCTTTTAATAAACAGTAAATAAATATTATAATAATTTTATGTAATAATTAGTAGTAATTGTAGAAGTAGTTTATTAAAAAATATACAGATACATTGTACCATTTTGTCTTTTAATATTTTGTTCGGCTTGAAGTGACGTGCACATGCATGTAGTCCAAACCAACGAAATACGGCACATGGAGCGGTTGGTAAAATTCATATCACTAAGCAACCTGAAATGTATTCTTGTACTTAAGAAATACTAATAAATTATATAAACATATGGCATGCTTATTAAATACAAATAATCCATTTTTATCGCCGGTGTCTTAGACGTATTTTAAAGATTACCAGGCGCAATCACATTTCAAATAATGAGATCATGAGAAGAACTGACTCTCGTTCACTCCATGACATCTTTACAATTAGACGAAAAAATTACTTGGTCAAATTTTACGTTTACCGCACCCGAAAGATCAGCAAGAACGGTTTTGGAATGGACAGTTGTAAATAGTAAAAAAGGTTGGAGTAAACTACAGGAAACTTGGCTAAAAACTATTTGGGAAGATTTAAGTGAAATGAATGTTTCATGGGATCAAGCAAAACGTTTAGCAGAATGTTCAAATACATGGAAACATTTTGTTGTCTCATGTTCTTTTGAATTACGAAACTTTTCTGGTAAATTTTGCTGTAATTATTATTTTATTGCCCCATGCTTATTTTTTCAAAGCAAAAGGGTTTTGTAATAATAATAATAATAATAATAATAATAATAAATAAATAAATAATCTAAATGTAACGAAAACAACAATTACAAGTGTCAACTTATTAACAACAGCAAAACCTATTTTACAACTAATAAATATACTTATGACATGAGCCTATGTAACAGCATTTTATACGTATACGTTATAGAAAAATGAAAGAATGGTATTAATAAGACAAATCAATGATATATTTTATAGTTTAAATAAAAACGACTGGCATGGGTTTTAGCAAAAGTTATAAATATTTTAAAATTTAGTTAAATAGCAAATTTAAGCAAATTGATTATTTATTAATATCAAGTTTTTGAACAAATTATGAATTGTAATTATTATATTAAAAAAATGGTTAATGCTTTTGTGTTAATAATAAAATCAGTAGCCAATTTTTTAACATTACCCTTCCATTTATTTATAAAAGAAAGCAAATTATTATTTGCGAATACATAATACACTAACGACTAATTGATAAAACTTTTAAGAATTGTCATCTGTTAATCAAAAGAATAATAGAAACTAGCAATTACTCCACTGCATACCGACAAGGAATTTGTACACATTGAATGCAAAACAAATAATCACTACAATTAGTGCATTCCATCTTTACAACAATTATTGATCAATCCAAATAGTGTTAACATTAAATTTTAAATGTGTTTTTTGAATTAATTCGCGTTTTTCTAATCATTGAACAAGCAGCATGTTTTGCCTAATCTAATTTTTGCTATTTCAATTTATCCGCAGATTGATTAATTCTGTTATTACTTCCTAATTATTTACTAGAGCTATTAACATGATTCAATCCTTTATTGACTTACTAAGATATTTGATAATGTTCAGCACTTGTTACTTATTATAGACATACTTAAGGCTACATATAAATACTTTTTTTAATACTTCCCTAATATATATATATATATATATATATATATATATATACTTATAATTTTATTCGTAATAAAACATTGTAATTATAATATACAACAACATTTGTTCTAGCAATAAATTATAATATCTCTGTTTATTCAAACTTAAAAGTAAGCATATGTAATTTGTTAAAACAGAAATTATATTGGTCAAAATACATTAACAAAGAAAGAAAAAGTTACAACCTTTGTAATGCCAACGATTCAAGTAATATGTCATTCTATTTACAACTTTTGCCAGCCGTTTAAATCTGAGATTATCAAGGTACTAATAAAATCCGTTAAAACTCGTTTTTTTTATAACACAAATGATATTCTTTATAAGTAATGCGTTATTTTATAATTTCTTAAACTACTCTTTAAAAAAAAAAAACAAAATTAATAACATTTAACTCCGGACTGTAGATAATCAAATGTACAAAGGTTATTTTTTCCACAAGATTTCTGCAGTTTAAATAAATCAAATTTATAGTAATTGATAAGTTATACTAAAATTACGCTACCAATTCTAAAGTGTATTCTGGAACATGATTTTAAACATGATTTCACTGTTATAATGCATCTTGTTACAATAACGACTGAAATAATTTGTTTGTATCATTTTGTAAATTTCTTACTGTTTATACAGTAGCTAGTATAAATCCATTTATAAAATTTCAGATATTTTATTACATGTGTGGCACTTATTTTGTAAAATATTGGTAATTTTTAGCAAAATCCACACTATATCTCACTGTACAATGTTAAATCCGAAATTCTTAAAATCAGCACACATATTGTTTAATTTATCTTCTACTAAAATCAAAAAAGATAACTTTTATGTTTGTTTTTTACAAAACTTTAATTATTTCAATCTTTGTTTGTAACTTAATAGAACATGCATTACAAAAGATTTTTAAATCAAATTGAGCAAACTTAACCGTTTTTTACAAATTCCAATATCACAATATTTGACATTTTCTTTGTTTACTAACTGAAAATGTGTCTTTAAGTTTTGCTTAATTTGTATAAATAAAATAAATATACTTTATACTTAGAGATACATGCAGATGATTTTAAAATATTCAATTCGCATCATTTAAATATTTATAGTGTGTAAAAAATTTGTTATTTAAAAAATATCCAATAAATGTTTATATATTTTTTAATATTTTATAGATTCAATTTTATTGTTTACTGTATAGTGCTTAGACAGTTTAAGAAATAAAAAAAAATCAATTTATTAGAACATTTTAAATAAACTGTGAGATGAATACATTTCGTATCTTTTCTTTAGTCACAAACGTATAAAATAAATGTTGGAATAACTGTCCGAATATCTGTCGGAAGTTAGAAAGAACACCAATGTTGCAATTTAAAAAATTAACGTTGTTTATTTCTAATAAGTAATGAGCAACTATCCAGATGAATACGTGATTTTAAAAAGGTACTTAACCAGTCTAGACTGAATACCTTTATAGATTTTGATAACGAGAAAGACATAAATGTAATTAAAGCTTTAATCATAAAATTAATAACTACATCAATTAAAGTTTTAATAACATTTGTATATATATATATATATATATATATATATATAATATGTAACTAAAGAAAATGTAAAAAATAAGCCCATTTAACGGTTAGTGTCTTTTATTTTTATTTGGAATAATAAAAGAAACCCTGAATTTTAAAATTAATCATTTTTTCCTTTTTTTTAATTCTACTTTTTATGCAGTTATACAGTCACTATTTTGGAACTCAAATTTCTTTTCTTATGACAATAATGCACAATATATTTTGTAAATCTTATAATGATGAAAATGTTTCTACTTAAACTGATAATGATAATGCTAGCAATAATATTAATAATTATAATAAAAATGATGGGGCGTACTGAATAATTTCAATAGCAATAAAGTTAAGTACATTATACAATTTTTTCAAATGTTAAGTAAATATCTATTGGTGTTTATAGTTGCTTAACTGGATTTGTAAAAATTTTAAATAGTACAAATCCAATTTAGATTTTGTATATCAAATTGTAACTGTATTATCAATATTTAAAGTAGTTTGAATAATTTTAAGCAGCATAAGGACAATTATAATATTATTGCCGTTTATATTCACTTTACTACTAATATCTAAATATATCAATTATAGACAATAAATAGTATCTTTCTGTGTAGTAACAAGTAGCGTTTTAACATGACTTAGAAGTTGTACATAGTCAAAGTGTTTTTGATTTGATCTAGCGGTACAGCGCTCGAATTCGGACCTCGGTGGGCATGAGTTTGAATCCCATTACCGGCTCATTAAAATGCGGGCCTAAGTTCGGCTTCGCTAAAATGTCTACTGCTAAAAGATGTCTCTCATAAAACATTCAAAGTAATAAACGTCTGTTATATAATAAACAAATGAATGAATTTTAAGCACTATTTAAAACTGTTTTTTTTTATTTATTAGCAAATCCTTCTACTTTGGAGTTGTCCGTTTTTGCAGTTTTAATTAAAGACGAAAGATGTGCAGTTTGGTACTCCATCGAAGCGAGTAGGTTAACAAGAATTTATGCACTTTAACAGAAGATGGTTAAGATGTGGTGCCTAACCAACTGCAACATATAACATGCCGGGGTGGTCTAGTGGTACAGCGCTCGAATTCGGATCTCGGTGGACATGGGTTCGAATCCCATCGCCGGCACTAAAATGCGGGCCCACGTTTGGCTTCGCTAATTGTCTACTGCTAAAAGATGTTTTTCGTAAAACATTCAAAGTAGCAAACATAAAATTAAAAAAATAAAAAAAATATGTAAATGATAAAAATCAACACAAATGCTTCAACAACATTTCGTTCTAAATTGTAAACGATGCCGACCGCAGTAAGAAAGTATACAACAGTTTACTGTTAATTTTAATTATGTTTTCTTAGTGTTTAAAGGGTTTAATATTAACAAGAATATTATTACGGTTTGCGTGTACAATTAATAAAATATTTCAATAACAAATACAAAATGGTATTTATCTTGATAATGATAAGTTTTATTTTGACAGTAAGTTAAAGTTGTACGCGGTTAAAGAGATTGACTTGAAAAAGTACTGTAAAAATAAAAACGAACAAACAAATCATAAAAGGTTTTAGTAGTGACAAATTCAAATAAATTTTTGCAGTTCGCTTTGTCAATTTATTTCTTCTATTTTTCAAAAGTTGAATAATTTCAGATGTTGTTATTTATTTTATTTATTTATGGTTATTGGCTTGGATACTTCAGTAGAAGTAGCTTTCAGCACACACAAAAATATGTAAATTATTAAAAATACAATACAATTAGCAGTGTATAACATCAGTCCAAAAAAAAGTAAAGTAAGGTTAAATTACATTGGCTAAAGACAAAAAAAAAAATTAAAAATCAAAGTATATTCAAAAGTCATGTTCAATATGATATGCGTAAAGAGACATGGTATTATGTAGGGCACACTATGTGCAAATATGTCAGTATACATAAAATGCGAATGATTCATGACTCATGAGTAAGCATGGCTTATAAAGTAATGCCTTGGATTAAGGTTAATAAATGGTCACAAATTAAAATGGGCAGATTACAAACAACGGTAATTGGTCAGACCAAAGAAAACGAAAAAAAAACACTTTGAGAAGTAATCATAATCGTTATAATTTAATAGAAAAAACATGTGTATTTTAAATGTTTTAAAGAAAAAAAAAAAGAAGTACTGCTAATCAATGTAAAATATAATTGTGCATATGTTTTGTCATTTTCCGATGTTTTTTGAAAATGTAGCGCAGCCGTTCGAGGGCCCGCCAATATATATATTGTTATTATTTGACTTTATGCTGACTACTGACATATAAAATGTCAATACTAGCTATAGTCAACCTTTTTTTTTAATTAAAATAAATAATTTTCAAAAAATGCTTTAAAGTTGTACATAAACATTATTTTTTGCAATACCAAAAGGTACGTTTAGCTGTCAATTAAAAGACAGATATTTTTTTAATGTTTACTAACCTGAATATTAGTATTGTCTACATGCACAATTGTTAATAAAATATTTCATTAACAGACGTAAAATTTTATTAATATTAGAAATACTGAGTTTTATTTTGATATAAAGTCTATATTAGAATAAGTAATTTTCAAAACCGTTTTGAAGTTGTTTGTAAACAAAATACTTTTTAAATACCAAAAAATACGTTTAGTTATCAATATGAGAGACACATGTCTGATAGTATGTAAACAAACAAATGAATTAGTCTATTTTTTTAGATAATTTATTTGTTTTACATTCATTGTTTAAATAAATATTATATAATACCACGTTTAACAATTATCGGGTTAAGCAATTTTGATTAATAAGTAATTAAATTGTTTATTTAATAATAAATAATAATAATAATAATAAAATTTGGTGGCAAAACCACCTCTTTATTAGTTTCAAGTTCTCAGAGTATCTCAAATAATTCCTCTCCACTGTTTACGGTTTTTGGAGGCGTGCACCGATATGTCAGTCCAACGACTTTGCGATTGTTTCCAAGATAAAGTTCCGGTCAAAATATGATAAAGATTGTCCCATAACAGCGTCTATCCAAGTACGTTTCTGGTCACTTTTCCTTTTCTTTCAATCGGAATTTGGACAAGCCAAAGTTACGGAACGTGAGATTGCATCATGATTTTTACGAAGAACAGAACCAAATCAACGTAATTTACGTTGTCACGATACCAAAGAAGGAAGTTTGTGAAATTGGAAGTCATCTCGAATTTAGAGGTTACTGATTGCTTTTATCGAATCTATTGATAGGGATGATACAATATAAACGTTGTGCTAAATATATTTAAAATATATTGCCTCAAATTTGTTGAGTTTCATGATTTCTGACCCTGTAAGTGTCCAGGTTTCAGCTGCATTTATAAGGACTGTGCGAACCAATGAAGAGAAAATATTCATCTTTGTCTTTGGATCAATGTTTTTTTGTCTCCATAATGAATTAGCAAGTATTCCAAACGCAGCAGCAGCTAAATAAATTTGACGATATACTTCATTAGATGAACCTTGGTCAAAAGTAATCAAAGAGCCCAGATACATAAATTGCTTTACATTGGGAAGCACACCATCATTTAATACAATCCTTGCATCAGGAGCCTATAACATCATAATGACTAATTTTTTAGGATTAATCTTCAGACTATATTCACAGATAACTTTTACAAGGAAATTCAATGTTTGCTGCAATTGATCTTTATTTTCAGCTAGAAGAACATCATCGTCGGCGTATTCAAAGTCGGTGATGGACTTTGTACTAACATACACGCCTTCCAGAAAGCTTGGCACATATAACATCGATTGCATAGTTGAACAAAAGCGAAGCAGCCACGCAGCCTTGACGGACACCACAGTAAATTTCAAACAGCTTTGTAGTAGATATGTTGCAATTGCGGATTACAACAGTTGAGTTTTTGTACAGAGTACATAAAAGATGTACAAGTTTCATCGGGGTTCCGTTACGTAATATAGCTATCCAGAGTCGTTTTCTGTTTATCGGGTCGAAGGCTGAAAAATAGTCTATAAACGTAGTGCGCTGAAACTTTGTCCAAAATTCCAGGATGTGCCGGAGCGTGTGAATCTGATCAACGCATCTCAAACCAGGACAAAAACCAGTTTGGTTGGGACGTGTGGTTTTCTTCCTTTCCGGGCGAATCCTATTAACTATCGCTGTTGTGGCAATTTTTGCAGCTATACAAAGTAAACTGATGCCCCTGTAGTTGGCAGGTAATTGCCAATCTCCCTTCTTGTGAACGAGAACAATAGTAACACAATGCCAGTCTTCAGGGCACTGCTCAGTTGTCCAGAAATCCGTTATAATGCCATGAAGGTCTTCAGTGAGCCGCGAGGGGCCGTATTTGAAGACATATAGAGGAATTCCGTTGAATCCGACGGCTTTCCTAGCTTTGAGTTTAGTGCAGATGCGCATAATGTCATCGACGGTTGGAGGTTTTACGGAGATTGGATAAATTGCTGGAGGAACTGTGTCAAGATTGGATTCATCTTGTAGCCAGCCTGTTGTGATTTCAGAATGGTTTAAAAACTGGTTAAAGTGAAGTAACCAGTCTTCGTTTAAAATGCTAGACAATCCAACTTTAACTTTGTTACCACGGTAGAGTTGTTTTAATTTCTTGTATATTTTCCCACTGTCATTATGGCGAGCAGAAACCTATAGCTCATCTGCTACAGAATCCAAGTGTTTTTGTTCATCTTCCTCATATTTTTTTCAAAATTCCACACTCAATGATCTTACTTTGTTTTTCTCATAGATATCTTTGCTTGTGTACAAAAATATCGAGAATTGGTTAAACGTGGAATCACCAAACTAGCTAAGTCTATCTTTTGTTTCAGAATGTTTCAGGGTCAATTTATTCCCATATTATAACTTGGAACAACAGCTAGATCTGATAAGTAGGCTTTTGAGAACTTGTCAGCATAGTCACTATGTGTCAGTAGCCTTTGTCACTTTGACCTGTATCATTCTCACTCCCTGTTTGGCAATCTCTGTATGCGCGAAAATTCTTGATTGCATTGTACCAGCGTTTGCTAGCCAGAACGTAATCAATTTGGGAAGAGTATCTACCATAGCTTAGACGAAATGTTGTCAGATGTTTTATAGGGTATTAGAAAAATGTGTTTATGAGAACCATATTGTATCTAGCAACGAATTCACTTAATCTTTTTCCGTTCTCGCATTGTTTGCGCAATTTTGTTCAAGAGCCAACTCAGGGATGGTTGACATCATCCCTGCAAGCTCTGTCATTAAAATCTCCTTCAATAACAACAATTTGCAATGAGATTTTGAGTTGGGAGTATAAATCTTCTAGTTGCTCGTAAAACTCATCTATTTCTTTTGCGTTATAATTATTAGTTGGAGCATAGGCATTGATGACTGCCATTGAGTATTTGGATACTTTAAAACGCGCAAACGCTAATCGTGAAGATATGCCCTTCCAGTCAATTAACGCACCGGAAGCTGTTGGGGATAAACAAAATGCTACCCCGTGGTGTGCTAGGTTTGATGCACAAGATGATGGGAGGAATAATGCAACAGACTAGGAAGATGTAGAAAGACAAAACGGCTCTAAACAATTCAGTCTTGTTTCCTGAGGACAAGCGATGTCAATCTTGTAGCGACTTAGCTCTGCGACAATAAATGCTTGAGTTGAGACAGATGACAGTAACCGTACGTTCCAATGTTTCTATGTGGAGTATATTTCAGATGCTAATTGAACTTGGGAAAGTAAATAAAATTTCCTGGCTAAAAGATTGTTTCTTCGCAACGGCGCTAGTGTTCACAGGAGTTGACAAGTCAATCTTCTTCGGGGAACGGGAGGGATGACGCCGGTTGACGGATTCATGGGAGCTATCAGAGGAAGTCCGTTCACACCTTAATGCCTTTAAATTAGGCTCGTCATTATTAGTTAACAAGGGCAAAATCTTATTAACTCTCCCATGCAAACCCATCAACTTCGGTCCTTTTCCAGACGAATTTAAGTAATTAGATGCCCTGGGGTTGTCGGCTGCTAATTTCATCACATATTTTTCTGTTTTAACAAAGTTTTATTTTAGGTAGCATAGGATAAGGACCTGAGGCCTGATTTTCTGTCAGGATAAACTCCCTTAGTCTAGCCGGCTACATATGGTAAATGGCTACCTTGAGATACCTTCTAAGCATCCAGAGTGTATGCTAGCACCTATTCCTTGAGCGTAAGTCCAGTGAAAAACCAGTTATATTGCTGTGGACTCGGTCTCTGCTATTATTAGTTTAAAATGCTTATAGGCCTATAGACACCTAGTCCAGGATGCACCATGTGGTTGAATAACAGTCAGGAGTATCACCATTATTGGAGTTTGAGACTTTACAAGCACTACTCAAATCCTCAGAATTATTTAGCATTTCAATAATTATTTTATAGTTTGTTAAATTGTACAATAATAAGCTTTGAAATAAAGTAATAAAAATTTGAGTTTGTAGTTAAATTATTTTTACAGAAATAAAATCGTTTAATTCAATTTTCAAATTAATTGATTTTAGACTATTGTCAATTCCAATGTTAAGTAAAATTGCTAAGTAACGTGTTTCGACCGTCATTTCTCACCAGTTTTGGTAATATTCTGTGTGTTAATCATTTGTGCCTCTTGTTTAGACTTGATGATTGTTTACAAAAAGAATATAAATATTACGATGGATTTTCAAGAAGAGAAGGGGATTACATTGGCATTTTAGAATGGGATTTTGTGCACATAAGTGAATAACAAAATTCATTTTCATCAACAAACATGTACAACAAATTACAGCTTTAATTGAATTTTTTAAATTAGCATTTTGAATATTTACAATTATTCAATTAAGCGTTCGATTTACACTCGAAATTTAATGTACAAATTTAGTTATTATAAAAAAGCTTATTTTCTGAACGCTATTTGTAATTACAATACAAAATGTGACTAATTTTACATGTACAAATAAACATGACTTGTACTTTGGGTTGAATGTTGGTGCTTTAAGCCGTACAACTCATCTGCGCCAGGTATTTAGAGGGTTTTAATGTTGTAAAATGTATCTTTTTTACATTTGAATAAGGTTTAATTAAAATTGTCATTACCGCATCATAATAGTACAGTTCTTTAATGTTTCTATGACGTATGCTTACAATTTAGACCAGTCAGCGTGCGAAAATGGAAGCACTGTAATACTTTGTAGTATCTTGCTCTAGTTACTTATGTTAGATATGTCTAACTCTTACTAATACATAGCTAAGATAATACTTTAGCAATACACATCAAGCAACATTCTTCGCAAGAATGATTTTTAATTATAATATACAACATCATCTATTCCTGGAATAAAGCATAATACCACCATTTATTAAAACTTAAATCAAAAACACATAACTCTTTAAAAAAATAATTTTATTAACTAAATACATGAATATGTAAAAAAAGTTACAAACTGTATAATGTCAACAGTTTAAAGAACATTTACTGTCTATTATAACCTCTACCAACCGTTTCCAATCTTAGTCTATCAGGTTACAAATAATATTCTTTGAAACTAGATTTTTCATTACATAAATAATATTCTCTATAATTGAGATACAAATATTGCAAGCAGTCATTGGTTTTATTATAGTAAATTTTAAAAAAAACAGTTTTACAAAATAAAATATTAAATTATTTTGTTATTTTTTAAATGTTAAATAATGTATTCTAAAGACTAAAATAAAATATTTTATATGAATCCTTAACTGGTTGGCTACAATTCAAAATGTTGTTGCATAAGCCCGTATCATATTTAAGTAATTTAAATCATTGGGTTCCCTTTACAATTCCAAATAAAAATATGAGAAGACGTAAACTGTGAGATGAATTCATTTCGTATATTCTCTTCAGTCACAAACATATAACATTTTGATAGATGATAAAACCAACCAGGGGGAAAAGTTGCGAAAGAAGGAACCAATAAGAGTCAGATAACCTTTTGTGTGAGTGTGTAATTACTCGGCAGTTGGGGATGGAAAACCTTCAAAAAGTGTGACCAAATGTGCACGATGACGCAATATAAATCGTATAGTGCTATGTAAATATTGATTTTTCCACCTTATGTACATTTTCAAGGTCAAACAATATCCTTTTGATAGAAGAATGCACCAACATGACTCACACTCACTCACGGAGGTTGACCAATAGGATTTTTAAAAATTCTTTCTCCTTTGGTTGGTTTTATCATTTACCAACATATACAAAAAAGGGGTACAGATAATATTTAAATTAGTACAACTTACAAACATACACAAACTTAAACATTACGACCAAGCTAAGTTCAATGTAGTGACGACCTGTTTTTGTACACACAAAGCAGGTTTCAATGTGTGAATATAAACAGATTCGAGAATTTTCAACATATTCGAAGCTGGAGAAGTAATTAGCACTTTAAAACAATTTTAAAAACTGATCTGATGTCTGGTTTGTAGTAGATGACGTAATATGGAGAGTGTGCATGGGTGTTCACTTTCGTTTGACCTATTATTGATCCAGTTTGGAATGTGTTCTTTAGCCCGATTAGCTAAGCGACGCATTGTCCGACCAATGTACTTGTCACCGCAACTGCAAGTAACTGATAAATGCAATGTGAGGCGGAAAATGTTTCTTTAGCTGTTTTAATATTGGACAAAGGGAGACTTTTAGTAGTCAACAGCATTCTTAGTTGGATCGAAAGAAAGGTCTTTTTTATAATTGCTTTTAGCCGGATTTTAAGGTTTATAATATCATCTCCTTTAAATGATAACTTTAAGTAAGCCGGCTTCTTTTCATCGCCGTTTGTACCCGGATTTTTGTATGGCATTCGATAAACTTTGTTGGATATCCATTGTTGATTAACAGTTGTTTAATGGTACCTCTTTCTTCATCTATGTGTCGTCAGAGCAGATTTTCTGTGCACGGTTGAACAATGTTTTGACAAGTGCATGTTTGTGTTGAATTGGTTAAAAACTTGTATAATGTAAATATTGACCAGTCCAAGTAGACTTATGGTAAACCTTACATTGAAGCAATCCGTCACTTCTCCGTAAAATTAAGACATCTAAAAAGTTGATTGTATTATTTTTCTCTAGTTCATATTTTGTTCTTATGTTGGGATGAGTTTTATTCAAATTTTGCAGCAGTTTATCAAAGTCTTGTTTGTTGTGAGCTACGACAAATATGTCATCCACGTATCGTTTGTACATGGCCATGTTTTCTATCAATGTTTTGATCTGATGTTCAATTTTTGATAGAAAGATATTTGCCAGTGCGGGTCCTAATGGACTGCCCATGGCTACACCGTCTGTTTGAATATAAGATTTGCTTTGAAAGTTAAATTTGACATTTTGGGTGCAGAGCAAAATTAATTCTTTTGAATATTCAACAGAAATGTTGGTGTTAATTTCATTTGACATTATGTAGTTACCTAAGTAGTCTACCGTTTCTCCTCCAGCGGTACATTTGTAAATAGTGACTCGATGTCAATTGAGGCCATTGTTTTGTTGCATATGTTAAGTTAATCTATGTGTTCAATAAACTCAAAGGTGTCCTTAAGATGATACATACTTATTTGTTTCTCAATTAGATCGATCAGGTGCTTCAGCCATTTTGTAAGTTTATGGTATGGTGAATTTACCATAGAATTGGTTTAATCGGAATGTTTTCTTAATGAGTTTTTGGTAGTCCATACAATTCAGGTGTGTGATTACTAATTGGCTTTAGAAATTGATATTCCGATTTAGTGATAAAATTGTGAAGCTTTGGAATTTAAAGTTTATAACTGATTTACTTTTCAATTAACTCGATGTTGTCTTTTGTGGCTGTTGGTTTGAACTGTAGGAAAACATTGCAATTGTAGCAGGTATCATCATTGTTCAAGAGCAATTTTAGTTACAGGTTACAGGTTAATACACGAGTTGAGTATGAGTAAAACTCCCTTTGATCCTTGGTTCTATTTATCGAGGATATCAGTAAAATTTAGGAGAAAATATGAAATGGATGATGAGGTAAAGGGGGATTAGTCACAGAAAAAATATTTGAAATTAAGACAAAATCAAGGTAGATAGTGGAAATTGACAATTATAGAAAACGAGTCAAAATGAGAAATATGCTAAAGTAATAATAAAACAAGTTACGTATTACAATGCAAAAACACTGCAATAATTTTCAAAAAAAAAGAAAGGAGAAAATGATTAATAACGCTCCAATGGACGTGTAGCGTGACGCGCGCCTCACCTCGCGCCTTATTTTTAGTTTATCATAACCCTTTATCTAGCTCACTTATGTCCCATCTCATGGACTCGTTAAATGCATCACTATGTCAAAATATTAAATAGATTCCTTATTATTAATAAAAACATTGTCATTACTACATTCGTATTGTTAACCACATTTTCAATTAATGTGGTTATAGAAAATATGGTGGAAATCTATGTGATGTTATCCTATTGTGTCAAACAACATTTTGATAACACTTTCATTTGATTCACATTACGATAATGATTACTCATATCACGTGAAAGAAGATAAATAGCAACAAAATCAAACACTAAAAAATTTAGCACAATAATAATTAGTTCTAACAGAAATTTACATTTAATTTCATTAAATGACAATTTAACTTTAAAAAAACGGACTACTTATTTACTATTAGTAGATTATAATGACTATTTTTCCATTGGCTATTCTCTTTTCTCGTCAACACCCACTCAAAAAGTTTGGACCATTTGAACTATTTCTATTGGTTATTATTATAATGCTATAATTTTTCATGGATAACTTCTATCACATACCGTCTGCCATACTTATCCGGAATATTAACCAATCCAGAATTAAACAAAATTGAACTACTAACAAACCTATCAAAGTGGGAATTGCTCCATCTACGCATTCATTTAAACTAATTTGGACATCTCACAGTATAATGTAACATGTGTGCCTTATAATGACTTATCAATGTATAGTAATTTTGAATTTTTTTAAAATCACATGCTTACTATACTGACTATATTTATATTCATTAACATGACATTCTATTTCATTTTGCTCACATTATTAGTACTACTACTTTTTTAATTTTTGTTATTATTATTTTTTTTATATTAATGATGAAAATCTATTTTACGCTAAATGTATATCTAGTGAGACATTAAAGCTTAATAATAATAATAATAATAATTAATAGTAATAATAATAATAACAAAAATAATAATAATAATAGTAATATTAATAATAATAATAATAATAATAATAATAATAATAATAATAATAATAATAATAATAATAATAATAATAATAATAATAATAATAATAATAATAATGATAATAATAATAATAATAATGTTTCAACTTTTCTATATTGTTCTATATAAGGCGACAGAGAATGTATGACTGATTAATGCAACTTGTTCCTTTGCAAAAACGCCGTTTGTTGCTTTTATAAACGGTTTTAAATTATTTTAGAAATATTTTATCATAAACAGACAATATAGTTATTAAGTGCTAACTGTTGCATTTACTTAGAATTGCTTCTATGGCAGTGGACTAACAATTACTCATTGGTTTAAATATTTGGAACTTGTTCATTATGTCACCTAACATTAAATAAATGACCAAGGTCAGACACTACTTTGTTACTTTTGTTTGAACATTGCTGCAGTTACTTCAAAAAGTTATCTTGTTTTATTATTTTTTTAAATTAAAATTTTATGAGTCCCTTTTGTTAAAGAAACGTCATTAATAAGAATATCTTTGAAAGTGATATCTAAAATAACGAAGTTTCTTGACTGGTAGACGGCATCCTTGTGATGTCGCTACTGTTCGCAGAGATTAACGAGGCCGCCTAATTTTTTGTCAGGGTTATCTCCTTTAGCTGAAGGCGTACGGTATGCCTTTTAAGTATCCTGAGTGTATGCTTGCATCCACCCACCGTAGCGGAAGCCCAGTTATACCGCTGTGCACTTGGACCCTGCTGTTATTAGTCTAGATGCCTAGGGACACCTAGTCCAGAATGCACCACATAGAGGACGAACAGTCAGGAATATCACCATCATTGGAATATATATATATATATATATATATATATATATATATATATATATATATATATATATATATGTATATATGTATATATGTAAACGTGCCAGGATGGTTTAGCCTTACATGTCTCTGGTTGGGCATGAGGGTTCGAATCCTACCACTGGCACTAAATGCGGGCCCACATTTGGCTTCACTAAAATGTTCACTGCCAAAATGCGTTTTTCTTCAAACATTTAAGGTACTAAATAAATATAGTAGTAATAATTTTAAATATTAGACATTTTTGCATTATTTAATACTCGGTAATTTTATCAATAATTTTATTAGTAGCTGCATAAAGTACGAATTATTCGCTCAATTGTACATATTCAAGAATAATTGTCGTGAAATAGTAAAAATTGAAAAAAATATAAAAGTATCAAATGTGTATTTTAAAATGAATATTACAATTAGAACTTACAACATTGAAATTTGTTAATATGTACGTGAAATTGTGTTATAATATGTCTTGGCTATCGGACAATCGGATTGACTTAATTGCCTCAAAGCACACCGTTTAAAACTGCTTTTGCACGTTCTTGTTTTACACATTTTTTTTAAATTTCTCAAATCATGAGAATAAGACACGCTGCGATCTGCAAATGTTTGTTTATTTATATGCATTTAGTGAAAATAAAATTGTTTGTTTAATTTTATAAAAGTAGTATAAATATTTAAAAATAAGTTTTTTAATAATTTTTTAGTAAAATATTTTGACCCGATATAAAAATGTTGTTGTCAAGTAAACATTTTAAGTTAAACTCAAATCCATACTGTGCCAGAGTGGTCTAGCAATGCAGAGCTCGACTCGAACTTGGGTAAGCATGGGTTCGAGTCCCATCACCGTCAATACATGCGGATCCATCTTTAGCTTTGCTACAATGTTTACAACTGAAAACTGTTATTTTAAAAACATGTAAAGTTGTCAGAAATAATTATAAATAAATAAATAAAAAATGCATCAGTTAAATTGGTACAGTTTTCAATTGTCTTTTTAGTATAATAGGGAACGAACCATTTATATATTCATATAAAAAATATTTCTGCCTTTAGAATACATTATTTATTTTACATTTTCAAAATAAGCAAAAAAACTATACATTTTATAAACCTTGTTGTGTAAATAGAAGGTTTTTTAAAAATTTACTATAATAAAAACAATGAATGCCTGCAATATTCAAACTTAAATTATTTCGCAATAGAAAATTTTAATTGTTTTAATATTTAATAGATCTATTAAATTAAGTAATAATTTATCCTGCATGATTTTGGAAAAAGATGGAATTGAAAATGCTGTTATTTACGGATTTTGCACTTAACATTCCAAAGTCAAGTGTAGTGTTAATTTTGCTAAAGGTTACAATTGTTTTGCAAAATATGTTGTTTACGTGTGTTATCTACATAGATAATGTGCTACAAAGTGTTTGGAGCTACAAAGATGAATTCGTACTAACGAAATTTTAAACAGTTAAAAATATACAATTAAAAATAATTATAATAGTTATAATTTTAGCAAGATGTCTCAAAGGATTTAAAGCATGTTCAAAATAATGCTCCAGTGTACAATTACAAATTGGTAATGTGTTTTTTAGTATAACTTACAATTTACTACATGTTTGACCTATTTAAACTGCAAAAACCTTGTTAAGCAAAACAAAAGACTCTTTTATTCAGTTACATTTTATAGACGATAAACTTAAATTCATGTAAATTAAACAAAATATTTTTTAGAAACTTTTGTTACAAAAATTATTTTAATTAAAAAAAAAATTATTGTACATTTTAACAAATGCCAAAGTAAACATTGAGTAATTACCAACTGGATAAATAACTTTATCCTTTCCAAATACAATTCGCTGACCACATAGTTATTTTTTAGTTATAACTTATTTCTAAAACATTGTTTAAGCAAAAAATGTTAGTTACAATACGCCAAATTGTTTAATTTATTGTAAAAAACAACTATTTTTTAAGTACATTATAATAAAAACGAACATATAAACAATACTTTTGCATATAATTATACTTTACAATTAAGAATTACAAGTAGTGTAAACAATTATAACAAATTATTTTTAATACTACATGTTATTTAAATAATATATTTATTATATACAAACATTTATTTACTTCTTGGCAATGCACGTTTGTAGCAATTCACCATTAGGTTCCTTATTTCACTATTGCAATTTGTGCAATGACCATAAGCCAACAAATTGAGAAATAAGATGAATATGACCAACTGGAAAAATCAATTAAACAATAAAACAAAACGGCATTAATTAAATATTAAAAATTTTGATGTTTGTATATATAATCAAACAAAACGTGAATTGCAGTTAAAATGAGAAAAAGTATTTTCTTAAAACTTAGGAATAGTATCGATTAAAACATATATATATATATATATATATAGGGTTTGAGTGTCATCACGTTTACCAACATCCGACTATTGCTATGATGTCCACTTGCTATAAAACAATTAATGTGAAGCATCTAAATAATAATAATAATAATAATAATAATAATAATAATAATAATAATAATAATAATAATAACAATATCAATAATAATAATAATATCAATAATAATAATAACAATAATAATAATATCAATAAAAACAAAATAATATTTAAATAATAATAATAATAATAATAATAATTTTTTTTTATTGTAACCGATTCCTGTCCAGTTGATAAAGGTTAGCAACCTGACTTCTTTAAATAACTAATGCTAATGGAGAATAATAATAATAATAATAATAATAATAATAATAATAATAATAATAATAATAATAATAATAATAATAATAATAATATCAATAATAATAACAATAATAATAATATCAATAAAAACAATAATAATATTTAAATAATAATAATAATAATAATTATTATTATTATTATTATTATTTTATTGTAACCGATTCCTGTCCAGTTGATAAAGGTTAGCAACCTGACTTCTTTAAATAACTAATGCTAATGGAGTTTTTAAACAATTTATATTGTTACGGAAACAATAAAAGGACGCCATTTCGGCAAACAACTGCAAAAAAATGATCAAACGTCCCAAATAACAGAGTTGAGTAAAAGCCGAAAAAAAATCTTTGATTTAAAGAATCTTCAATTAAACGATGAAAATGACTTGGTCAAATTTTGACATTTAACGCTCAAACGGCTTTTGGATGGGATAATTGAAGATGTTGAAAAAAAAGTCGGCATAAACTACATAAAACTTGAATAAGTGCCGAGGTAGTCTAGCGGTACAGCGCTCGAATGTGGACCTTGGTGAGCATCGGGGTTCGAATCCCATCACCGAATCACTAAAATGTGAACCCCCACGTTTGGCTTCGCTAAACAATGTCCACTACTGAAAGATGCGTTTTTCGTCAAAACATTCAAAGTAGCAAACATAAAATAAAAATTAAATTAAAAAAATTTGGAAAAATCTAATTAAAATAAATATTTTAGGTCAAACAAATGTTTTGGCGAAATGGTCGAACACATGAAATTATTTTGTTAATCCATGTTTTTTTCCAATTATGGGACTTTGTTGTAGTTTTTACTGTTACTGTTATCCTGTTGCCTGATGGTTGTTTTGAAACACAAGGGTTTATAATAATAGTAATAATAATAATAATAATAATAATAATAATAATAATAATAATAATAATATATTATATTATTATGCAAAGCCCTTTTGCTTTGAGAATAAGCATGGGGCAATAAGAAACAATTACAGCAAAACAACAACAATAACAAAGTCTTGTTGGCATTAAAGATTATACAAATCGAAGATTGCGCTTTCTTTTGGCTTTTACTCAACCTTGTCATCTGGTAATTTTGCCATCCAGATACGTTGTTGTTTGCCGGAATGGCGTCGTCTTTCATTGTTTCTGCAGCAGTACAAATTTTTACAGAGGCCAGGTTGCCAACCTTGCGCTCAAACCCTCCTCTTTTATCCAATAATAAAAAGTATTCAAGCTAATTGTAATAATAATAATAATAATAATAATAATAATAATAATAATAATAATAATAATAATAAATAGTAAAATAATCTTACGTGCATTTTGAAAACAATAACTGATGGATGACAGTGTTTCAATTTGCATCGTTTATATACTTTTTATTCAATGTACAAAATATATTGTAAACCGTTATGTTAAAATCAAAATCACCTTATTGGCTAATGCTATGAATTTATCAATGTCTAATAGATTAGAACTTGAAATTTTACATGGTTTGGTTACAAGTTTAGCTAACCGTTGTTTTTAACAATCCGTTTTTTTTAATTGTAAATTTTCACAAAATTACGTGTTTGGGTTCCGCACTAGTGTTTTGTTGTTGTTGTTGACGTATTTTTACAGGCTGTAATTATTTTCTGAAATAACATACTTCGTTTGTCAGACGTATTGTTTGTTGTAAATTTAAAAATTTATTATTTAAATATTGTTGATTTTTAAAATACTTAATTGTTTCTAATTTTATGTACACATTTAAGTTTCTTTTTTACGACAAAAATGCAGTTATAACCAACATCTTTACACGTATATCTAGTAAAAAAAATGGTATTATTATTATTTCAAGTTAATTTAAATGTAGTTAGTTTTATTTGTAGTGATTAAACTTTGAAAAAATCTATGTTATTTGTGCATACTTTTGTAAGGACAAAAAGTGTATTCCCAACATCGATCTATAATAACAGTTGATTATAATTATAACTTGTACTATCAGTAAAACCGTATGGTTTAACATTTGATAATTGTCAAGCCTTATCTTTATTTTATTTTGCATTATAATTTACAACTAATATCTAAGCATGTAAACAACGTTTTAATACTCATCCGTAATTATGATAAAAACAAATCTATGCATCATTGTTATTTGTAAAAATCTAGTTTAAGTTATATATTAACTTATAAACGTTTATTTATTTATTACAAGCTCCATCTAACAGATTAGAACGTGAAGTTTTCATTTGAGCGTTTTAATAGCCAATATTTGTACGTGTTGTAGTTATTTTTAATAACTAGTTGTTTGTTTTTAATTTTTCAAACAATTACGTGTTTAAGTTTCACATGATACTGTTATTTTTCATTCGCTTTTAGTAACCTTTTTTTAATATACCAAATAACAATATTTTTAAATCAGCGTTTAATTTGCTACAAAAAACAAAATACTAACTGTTTAAAATTATTCAATTTAATTTTTTATAATACATTGTTGTAATAGAAAAGTGACTACCATTTTAGTAATTATAAAGATGATGCATATTTATCTTTTGTACATCACTAATAAATGACTAAATTCTTGTTAGTTATAGTTTATAACTTAAACTATTTAGTATAATTAATATTTTTAAGTTACACAATTACAAAAAAATGTTTTTGGCATATTTCTTAATCAAAGTGCAATACTATGTTAACATTGTTTTAACAATATATAAAAAACTTAATTGTAGACAGAAATATTAATTTTCAGTTTAAATTACATTAAAATTAGTATTTTTCCCAATAAAACTATACTTAATTTTTAAGCTACATTATTTTATAGAAACTTGCAACTGGGGTAATCGAATGGTACAGTGCTCGACTCGAACCTAAGTGAGCATGGGTTTGATCCCTACTACCGGCACTAAATATGGACCCATGTTTGGTTTTATTGCCCAAAACATGTTTCTCGCAAAACATTCAAAGCAGTAAACATCTTTTTTTGAACGATTGATTGTGCCGGGGTGGTCTAGCGGTACAGCGCTCGAATTTGGACCTCGGTGGGCATCCGGGTTCGAATCCCACCACCGACCCAACTAAAATGCGGGCCCCCACGTTCAGCTTCGTTAACCAATGTCGACAGATGAAAAATGCGTTTCTCGTACAAACACATTCAAAGTAGTAAAAATAAATAAAAATTTAACATTTGAAACATAGTTTAAATTTCATCTCATTCCAACAATCGCGAATCTAATCTCAGTGATCACAGTCGTTTGCGCTTTCTATTCCAACACAAGTACACGGCAGCTTTGAAGTTGAGTGTTCCTCTTTGGGTTTTCTTTTCGACACAAATTGATGCACATACACATTTGTAAAGCATCAAATTCGAGCACGAAACCGTTAACTATTTCTCAATGTTTCGCTTTCAATTGTAATAATCCCATTTATTAAATTGTACATTGAAAAAAGCTCTCAAATTGCATAGACCGAATAATTAAAACCGATTTTATATTTAGATTATGTAGATAATAAATAATCTATACAAAGAATGTATATTTCAAATCAAAATCAAATTGTTTGATTACAGTTTTCTACTTTACATAAACCGTCAACATAGCTCGAATTATTACTTAATATTAATATTGCAATTTTTTAAAAGTTTTTATTTTATTTACTTCTAAATAAGTCAACATTTTGGCACAATTAAACAAAAAACAACAAGTTAATTTAACTAGAGTACTTTTTCAAAGCAATACCATACCCCTTTATGCATATCTTAATGCACATGACTTTTGAAAATAAGTTAATATTTGAGGGTATTAGACTATGTAATGTAATCTTATTTTATATTTTGACTGATGTTACATACGGCTAATTGTACCGCATTTTATAAGTGTACCTATTTTTATGTGCCGAAACCTACTCCTATTTAAGTATATAGGGCAATAACCGTAATAATAATAATAATAATAATAATAATAATAATAATAATAATAATAATAATAATAATAATAATAATAATAATAATAATAATAATAATAATAATAATAATAATAATAATAATAATAATAATAATAATAATAATAATAATAATAATAATAATAATAATAATAATGATAATAATAATAATAATAAAAATAATGATAATAATAATAGTAATAATAATAATAATAATAATTAATATTAATTATTATTATTATTATTAGTAATAATAATAATAATAATAATAATAATAATAATTATTATATTATTAATATTATAATAATAATAATAATAATAATAATAATAATAATAATAATAATAATAATAATAATAATAATAATAATAATAATAATAATAATAATAACAATAATAATAATAATAATAATAATAATAATAATATTAATGAATAATAATAATAATAATAATAATAATAATGATAATAATAATAATATTATTAATATTAATAATAATAATAATAATAGTAATAATAATAATAACAATAATAATAATAATAATAATAATAATAATAATAATGATAATAATATTAATGACAATAATAATAAGAGTAATAATAATAATGATAATAATAATAATATTATTAATATTAATAATAATAATGATAATAGTTATAGCAATAATGATAATAATAACAATAATTATAATAGTAATAATAATAATAATAATAATAATAATAATAATGATGATAATAATAATAATAATAATAGCAATAATAATAATAATAGTAAAAATAATAAAAATAATAAAATTATTCCATTAAAATTGAATAAGATATGGTTTTAGCTGTGACTTTGTCAATCTTTGCTAAACAGTGACACCGTCACACGAGGATGCCGTTTATTAGCTGAGAACAACCTTTGTTATTTTCCTACTTTTGTTACGCTTATCAAGCAATCAAAATCAATTGTTCCATATAGTGTACAAGTATAAGTGACTACGTCACTAACTAAAATGAATGAATGAATAAGTCCATCAAAGGATAATTTATTAAAAGAACATTTAAACAATAAGGATAAAATTGTATAAAAGTTAAACCCTTATAAATGTTCTATAACCAAATAACGCTTCTCTACTATGTACAGCCATTTCAAAAATTAACGCAAAAAATTATAAGAGTATTAAATCTAAATTAATTTGTCATATCCGGTTGTATTTTCGTAAAAAAAATATTGAAAATTAAAAAATAATGTCAAATACTTAATGGTTCCTTTACATATACTTAGAAATAATTATTTAAAAAAGCTGAGTGGATCAAAATAGCATATTTTAAAAGCTACTTCTATATAAACGTGGATAATAAGTTGAAGTTACATAATTTTTATAATACTTAGTCTATTATTATTATTTTGTGTGCTTAAGTTCAATAAAAATGAACAATAACTAATCCTTAAAATTAATGTTAAACCTTGAGATTCCGCTCATCCGCTAATTTTGCTTTCTAATTACATTGTTTGTGAAATGGACAGTAGTAATAAAAATATTTTGATCTTACCGAAAATGAATATCGTGTCATTAAAAAAATTAAAAATGAAGAATTTTTACCCAAAAAATTGGCCAATTTATACAGAATTAACCTTTCAACAATTTTTCGGATTATTAATGGTAAAAAACCGCATAATTATAATAATGTTGGAAGAAAACGTGTAACAAGCAATACGGATGATCAAAAAATTGTTATAAAATTTTAAAAAATTATAAATCTATTTCAGAAACCAAAAGAAATAGTTTAAACACTTTTACTTATTCCACAATAAGAAACAAAGCAATTGAATCTGGTTTAGCGCTTCATTCCCCAAAGGTTAAGCCATTTGTTATTAAAAAAACAAAAGAATGATAGATTAGTTTGGATCAGAAATGATTCAATTTAGCCAGTCCCAAGCCTAGATAAAGGAGGAGGGTTTGAGCGCAAGGTTACCCACCTAGCCTCTGTAAAAATGTATACTGTTACGGAAACAATAAAAGGACGCCATTCTGGCAAAGAACAGCAAAGAAGTGATTGCACGTATCTGGATGACAGAGTTACACAGATGACAGGGTTGAGTGAAAGCCGAAAGAAAGTTCAATCTTTGATTTGCAGAATCTTTAATGCCAAAACCTTAACCAGTGTTGGGACATGGAATGTGCGCACACTTTTTTGTGCTAGACGGTTAGAACAAGTCCTTCGAGAAATAAAAAAGTTCAACTTAGATATTTTGGGTATTAGCGAAATGCGATGGAAAGGTCATTTCAAGAATGGAGATACATCAATTTTATATTCTGGACATAAAGAATATCATATTAATGGAGTTGGTATTATGTTGAGCAAAAATGCTGCTAAAGTTATGATTGGATGGAAGCTCGTGAGCAACCGTATCATTTCAGCCAGATTTAAGACCAGATTTGCAAAAGTAACAATTGTGCATGTCTATGCCCCTACTGAGGCTACTGAAGAGAACCAAAAATATATCTTCTATGATCAATTACAAAGTTTGTTAGATGATGTGCCAAGAAGAGACATCAAAATATTGATCGGTGATTGTAATGCGAAATTGAACAAAGATAGATCTGGGTACTTCTCAAATGTTGGACCACATGGCTATGCTGATAGCATAAATGATAATGGTTATAGGTTGTTGACGCTAAACAGTTATTGTGGAATGAGTGTTGGCAACAAAAATATACACAAGATAACGTGGGTTTCTCCAGATGGAAAAACAACAAACGAAATTGACTATATTTGTATTAGCACAAAATGGCGATTTTCATTGCAAGATGTACGTGCATATCGCGGTGCAGATGTTGGTTCTGATCACAATTTTAATGTTGGAAAATTTCGTTTATAAATAAAAACAATAGAAACCACAAAAACATTACATCCATTTTCGTGTGAGAAGCTTAAACAGTTAAATATCTTAAATCAATTTTACAATTCCTTAAAAAATACATTTCAAAATCTGAAAAAGATAGAAAAGTCTGATGATTAATGGAAATTGTTTCATAAAACAATCACAGACTGTGCAGCAAATTTGCTAGGTAGAAGATGTCACTCTACAAAGAAACAATGGATTTTATCAGTCTCCTGGAATTTAATTGATTTCAGAAAGAAAACAAAATTAGAGAGAGATCAATTTAACTATCCTGTTATTTGGAAAATATTTGATGATAAATATAAAATTTTAGATTAACAGGTTAAAAAAACTGCCGCAAAGATAAGAATGATTGGTTAGAAAAACAGATGCAGAGAAGCAGATAAGGCAGCAGCAAAAAATGATTCCAAAATTCTGTATAAAATTGAAAACAACTGTCGGGAGCTAGAAAGAACACCGATATGCCAATCAAAGGAAAAGATGGTCGTTTACTTCTAACAGATGATGAGCAATCATCTAGATGGGTAGAACATTAAAAAAAAAACTAAATCTACCCATACTCTCAAGGTTTTTAATAATGATAATGATATGAATGTGACTCAAAATCCGGAAATATGCATTGATGACATTTCCGTAATTGAAGTGATTTATGCAATTCAAAGGTTGAAAAACAATAAGACAGGAGGACTTGATGAGATAACTGCAGAGATACTCAAACATGGAGGTGATGTTGTAGCAAGTAAGCTTGCTCATTTATATAATGGCATGATGAACAAGTTCCAAATGATTGGCGGCAAGGAATAATTGTTACTCTTCCCGGAAAAGGAAGTCTGAACGATTGCAATAATTGGCGCGGAATAACCTTATTGTCTGTTCGTGGTAAGGTGTTTTGCAAAGTAATTTAAAATCGTTTAAGTAATGCAGTAGATAAACACCTTCGATTACAACAAGCAGGTTTTCGGAAAGGAAGAAGCTGTATTGAACAAATACTGACCCTCCGTGACATTGAGCAAAGTCAAGAATTTCAGCAATCACTTACAATCAATTTTATTGATTTTATAAAAGCTTTTGACAATGTTCATCGAGAATTTTTGTGGAAAGTCGTTAAGTTTTACGGAATACCGTTGAAATATGTGAATATTATGCGCACGCTATACCAAAATTCAAGTTGCTGTGTTTGAACAAAATGTGGTCATACTGCTATGTTCGAAATTGTCACGGGAGTACGTCAAGGATGTATTTTGTCACCGATTTTGTTTCTTCTGGTAATTGATTTCATTATGACTCGATCCATGAATAATTTATCTTAGTATCAAATGGAACTAAGGCAGATTAACAGATTTGGATTTTGCAGATGATATCGGTCTACTCAGTGAAACTCCAGAAATGATGCAAAATATGACAACACGTCTCAGTGATATCAGTTCTTGTATCGACACGGATTAATTGTTCAAAGACGAAAATGTTGTGCACTAAATCAAACAATGATTTGCCCATCAAAATTAGTAGACAAAATATTAATACTGTTGATTCTTTTGCATAATAATAACAACCCGATAAATATTAATAGGTTCTATTTCATTAAATTACGATAATTAACTGAAAGCAGATGATTTTAATGACGGGGTTTGAGCAGTCTTTTTAATTTGCAGGATTTTTAATCGCTCTTAATAATTTACAATTATAATTATTACCATTACTTAAACTCAAACAAATGACAGTTGTATTTCACACTGTGACATAAGTTGATTGAAGGTATAATAATAACAATAGTAAAAATAAACTCATCCTGTTAAAAGCTTGCCTAGAAAACGGTAACTATTATTTGTTTCTTAATAAATTGAAAACAAATTGTTGTTGCCATAATAAATATATTATAATGTCTAAACGTTCGACAATTTTCTGTTAATATATTAGTAGTAGTTGTAGCTATTATTGTGGTTGTTAAAAGTGTACTAGTTACCAAATAAACAGTTAATTAATTATTTTCATACTGATAATAATAAAAATAGAGAATAACAATATTGTTAGACTAGATATAAATAATGAACTTACTTTCTTGTCATCTTAAATCAGAATATATTGGTACATTGAAGGTGGTTTGTTTTTTTTAACATTAAAAAAACATAATTACACCGGTTTGAACACGATTTGGTTTATTTAACATCGACGGTAGTGTAACAGTCTTTGTAACGATAAAGCATACAAATAAAAAACGGAATAAATTAACGACTATTTTGTGAATTGTTAGTTAACAAAAGTATTTTAGAAAGTAATATATTTGAGCACGTTTTAACGTGTAGTAATGGTTTTGAAATTAATTTTTGTGTACAAAAATCTTTTATTTTTGTAAAGTATTCTATTAAATATTGTAAATTAAAGCAAATTTATTTTAATTCGAAATATTTAAACAAGTGTTATATATTTGGTTTGTAGTGCTTAATAATAATAATAATAATAATAATAATAATAATAATAATAATAATAATAATAATAATAATAATAATAATAATAATAATAATAATAATAATAATAATAATAATAATGGTAATAATAATAGTAATAATAATAATAAATATTTTTGTTAATTATTTATCATATCAATATTTACAATTTAAAGCATTGTAATTATTAAAACGTTTTAGCTTAGGATTTTTTATTGTTGAATGCTTTTTCTACTGCAAAGCTTCTAACTTAATCAAACTTGAAAACTATCTACATCGGTTTGTTTGTAATGCCTTTAAAGCTAACCGATTATTTGTATTTTGTATAAAATAAAAACTGAAGATTTAAGAAATAATAAATGTATTTGGTTTAATCGAAAAAACTGCACCGCTCTTTAATCGTTTCAAGTATCACACTGACATCCAAATCTACAGGGGCTAAAATAGGAGCTGTCAAAATTAGCATATTGAAATTGATTGACTTTCCTTACATCGCCTAAGCATATTAGGCACATCGACATTGTATTAAAATAACCATTGAACATCACTTTAGCAATACCAATATTTAAAAAACTAAAAATATTTCTTTTTTTTCAAATAGCATTATCAAATTCCTGCTTAGATTAAAAACCCAGAATTTACACATTTCGACATAAAAATACTACTAAAAAATAAATTGTATTATGAAATATGTACATACATATGTATATACAAAACAGAGATCACCAATTGTTCAAAGTTAATAGTTGAGAGGATAGCCATGGTTTTTTATAACTTCTTTTAATTGTTTCGAATAAGAATCGCCCAAATTGTTGATAAAATCTTGTGGAATTCGATTGTTCAACACAATTAATTTTTTCCTTGTGTGTGCCTCGATTTTTCGTCCGATTCACCTCTCGCTTAAGATAACTGAAAAAAATTTCAATTACATTGAGGTCCGGGCTATTTAAAGAATCTTTGGTCTAAACAATAAAAAAATGCGTTAATTTTATAAATTATGATAAAAACCAAGTTATTTTTTTCGATGTATGCACCGGAGCATTATCCTGAACAACCACCAAATGCCCTGAAGCATATTGTCGTACTTCAGACTTGAAAAATTTGTTAAAAATAGCTACAAATTCTGAGCTGTTTAGATAGCTATTTGTTTGGCTCCATTTTGGTAGTTGCCCGTACTTAATTCCAAAATATCCATAAAAACATGATGGATGTGCAACTTTTTTAACAATGCAATTGTTATCTTGAGGAAAATCGGGACCACAGATGGACGTAGACTGCACTGCCCATGGTTCATAGTTTAAAGCACACTCGTCTGTAAAAAAGCAATCTCCAAAAACATAATGGACGGTTTTTATATATTTTTGCAAATTCCACGCGTTTCCTTCTATGTTCTGCAGTTAAGGGAACCTTTTTTAGCGTTTTCCTTAACTGCAGATTGGCCGATTCCATTCCATTACGAATAAGTGAATATAAAAAATTTGGCACTTCTTCTTTTTGTATTTATTGGATTGGCTTTATTCTGTTTTGTTTTTTCAATTTGGTGATAATAAACGTATCATCTCTTTTGCTTGTAAATAGTGCAGGTCCTGTTCCTGCTGTTCTTGGACGTGTATAATCCTTTAACACACAGTATACAGTTCTTGCACTTATATAAAATAAATCCGCTATTTGTTCAACAATCAAACCCATATTATAATTTTTTTTTATTTGTTCGTAATTTATAACACTTAAAAAATAGCTTCCAGTATTTAAACTCATTGTAATCACACTATATATATGTTCAAAATTGTGCCAAGATAAGAGTTCAAGTTTAATGTTAGATAGGTTAATAAAACAAAAATGAAAAGGTAAAGTAATTAAAAATATTCTTTGATCTTTTCACACCATAATTAATGTTAAATTTTCAATACATAAAAAATATGAAAACTGATCAATTTTTTTTATATATAGTGTATGAAGTGACGTGTGCTGGGTTATGTAAACACTTATAAACTTATGTAAACAAAATTATTATTTTGAAATGTGTGTTGCGTAATCGTTTTATGTTTTTAGCTTTATATGTATAAAATATTTAAGTGTGACTATCACCATTTACCCACTTGAATGCAATTTATCCAAAAATTCCAAGGCACTTAACTATTTATAATTATAAAAAAAGTGAAAACACAATTAACTTTAAGTATCGATAGTCCATATTATTTTAGCATAATTACTTAGTTGAAAAATAACTTTCAAGTTAAAATAGCACAAATTAAAAAATAAGAGTTCACTGACAAGTACCATTTTAAACCCTGTACACTCTTTTAAGTTTTAAACCAAAGTTTTAATGCCATGAAAGTACTTTAATAGCCATATTTTTTTACGAAATTTAATATCTAATAAATATTCAAGTTCGTGCCACTTACTGAGCCTACTGACAAGATTTCAGCGGTTTCAACAATAACTTACAAATTCTATTAGAAATCCTATCCAAATTGTATGTTCTAGGGCGTGTGCTATTAGAAGAAACGCTTTTTAGTAAGTAGATGCTTTTGCAAAGCTTAACGAGGATTCACAGCAAATGTCAGTAGTAGCACTTGAATTGAAGTACAGTGTTGGTAAAAGATGAATGTAGAGTTCTAGGTTTACAAACACATTTTGTTATTATTACTACTGTTATTTCAATTATTATTATTAATATTATTATTATTATTATTATTATTATTATTATTATTATTATTATCAATATTATTATTATTATTATTGTTATTATTCTTATTATTATTATTATTATCATTATTATTATTATTATTATTATCATTAATATAATAATAATAATTATTATTTTACTATCATTATTGTTATTATTATTATTATCATTATGATTATTATTAATATTATTATTATTATTATTATCATTATTACTATTATTATCATTATCATTATTGTTATTATTATTATTATAGTTGTAATAATAATAAAAATAATAATAATTATTATTATTATTGTTATTATTATTATTATTATCATTAATATAAAAATTATTGTTATTATTATTATTATTGTCATTATTATTATTACTATTATTTATATTATTATTATCATTATTACTATTATTATCATTATTTCTATTGTTATTATTATTATTATTATTATTACTAATATTATTATCATTATTATTATTATTACCTAATATTATTATCATTATTATTATTATTTTTATTATTATTTAAATATTACACCATTGTTTCAAAATTGTCATGTACAACGTTTTTTATATAAGGAAAAGCGACTGGCATAAAGTGATTTTACCAGCTATACTAAAAACATCGACCATGCATTAATGAGTGAAAAGTTGTACAACATGAAAAAGCAGAAGGTGGTAGATATTATAAATACAATTTGCTTTATTACACAGAGACATTTTGAGTTGTTTATTAGAAGTGCAAAGAAACAGTTATACAAATAAATAATAAATATCTTTTTATCAAAATAATCACTGTTTGGTAAAAATAATAATAGTTAATTTTAACCAGTTTCAACTTGTATATTTAACTAAACAATATTTTCTTTAATATTATGCGTTACAAAAAGTACAACGTAAGGTCAAACACATTTGAACCTTAGTCTGTTCTTGAACAAGACTACACTCTATTTAACTTTTATTATTGCTAATGTAGAATTTGTATGGAAAACGGATTTAAATATTGAATATCTTACTAATTCAATATCTAATAAATATTCAAGTTTATGCCACTTACTAAGCCTACCGATAAGAGTTCAAAGCATTTTCAACAATAACTTACAAATTCTATTAGAAATCCTATCCAAATTGTATGTTCTAGGGCGTGTGCTATTAGAAGAAACGCTTTTTAGTAAGTAGATGCTTTTGCAAAGCTTAACGAGGATTCGCAGCAAATGTCAGTAGTAGCACTTGAATTGAAGTACAGTGTTGGTAAAAGATGAATGTAGAGTTCTAGGTTTACAAACACATTTTATTATTAGTTGATTATCTTATCAATGTTGATGAAAATACTTTAATCATACTAGCTGGTGATTTCAATAATGCGAATACTAACTTATTCAAACTAGTGGGCCTTACTAATCTAGTTAATTTTTCTACAAGACTTCAAAAACAACTGGATTATATTTTTTACAAATGCCCCTGATTATTTTTCAGTAAAACAACATGCACCTCTTTCAATATTTGACCACTCCATAATTCGTCTGCTTCCAAAAATATACTCGAAGCATTATCATTCAAAATTTTTGAAGCCTATTTTTAAATCATTCATACATGTGCGAGATACATCGAATTCAAATGTAGCGTTACTTAAATCCGCACTATTGAACATTAATAACATCAATTTTAACAATCTTAACCTAAATGATGCTACTGTACTTTTTACTGACCTTATTAACACCTATATTAACAAATATTGTCCAGTAGTTAAGGTTGAGATTACAAACAATAATATTTCTTCATTAAATCTTAAAAGGCTTAGACGAAAAAGAGGTAGCATATAAATCTAGTCAATATACTAAATTAAAGAACTTAAACAAGCAAATTAGACTGGAAATAAACAAACTTAATAACTATGCTAATTATTTTCAATCAAACCGTGATTCATAATCTATTTAGAAAAATAATTAACAACATTTTTAACAAATCAAAAGCAAATTAATGTAAGATGGATGCTAAAAGAACTAAATGATTACTTTACTTCAAACAACTCAAATATATCAGAATTTAATCAAATAACTAAAAATTATTCAACACCTATTATTAACTTTAATATTCAAAAATTAATTAACAGTTGTAAAACAAGCACATCACTTGGACCTGATGGAATAAGTTGCAATTTATTAAAGCTCTGCATACCAGCAATTGCTCCATCATTATCTACAATAATAAACAAGTCTATTATGAATTGTGAAGTAGCTGATACTTGGCGTATCTCACGAATCACACCTATTCCAAGGTTTCGTTCCATCAACAAATCCAGAACACCTTCCTTAGTGGCTTGCACCTCAGTGTTTTAAAATTAACTGAGAAAATAATACTCAACGACCTCAAGCCTATATTGAACATTATTATTATTATTATTATTACAAAACCCTTTCGCTTTAAAAATAAGCATGGGGCAATAAGACAACAATTACAGCAAAACAACAATAACAAAGTCTCGTTGGCATTAAATATTCCTCAAATCAAAGATTGCGCTTTCTTTCGGCTTTCACTCAACCTTGTCATCTGGCTGTAACTTTGCCATCCAGAAACGTTGTTGTTTGCCGGAATGACGTCATCTTTCATTGTTTCCACAGCAGTATAAATGTTTACAGAGGCCAGGTTGCCAACCTTGCGCTCAAACCCTCCTCCTTTATCCAGGCTTGGGACTGGCTAGATTGAATCATTTCTAATCCAAACTAGGCATGGAGTTATTGAACATTATTAATGATCATTATCAATTTGCATATAAAAATAATTATTCTACTGTAGACTGTGTGGCAAGCCTTGTTCATTACATTACCGAATCGCTTGACAAGGAAAATGTTCAATATATTGCGTGTTTCTAGATTACAAAATCTGCTTTCAATAGCTTATCAAGAGAAAAATTACTTAAACGTCTTGAGCTACCGAAGCAGCTCAACCACATTTTAAACTGGCTACGAAATTATTTCTCAAAAGAAAACAATTTACACAAATTGGTCGTAATAAATCAGAGTTAACAGAAAATAATAATGGAGTTCCACAAGGTGCAGTACTATCTCCGTTTTATTTTTACTGTACGTAAATCCATTGCTAGTGCGAAGCCATCACTTTTGTTTAAATTTGCAGATAATATGGTATTGTGCACAAAAGATTTCTTCGAAACATTAGTCTAAACAATTTTGAAAATTCTGTGTAAAATTGAAAAATGGTCTACTAACTTTGATCTCAATTTAAATCCATCAAAATGCAAGTTTATTAAATTTTGAGGCGTCCAAGAGAAACAATGGAATTAAACAGAACATTCAAGTTAAATCAAACAAATATATGCACCTGTAACAAAATTAAATATTTTGGTGTAAACATAAATAGCATATTTATCTGGTGTGATCATGTAGAGCATATATTTTTAAAAACCAAATCATTAAGAAAACTAAATGTTAACAATTATATTACTAAATTGTTCATTACATTATCTTTATCCTTTGATATTATATTGCTCACCCATAATTTTCCTGGTTTATTAAAACAGGATTACGTTATTTTAAAAGATGCATATCATTGGTATCAAAATCTGCAGAAATCAAATATTCTATCTTATTGAATGATATTGTTGATAAGCATCTTAAATCCTGTATACAATTAGCATCAATTACCCGCTACATGCAGCTTTTAACAATTCTAAAGCTTCTGGAAAAACAAGAAGAACTTACCTGCACATGAAAGCCAAAACTAATCAATACAAAAATTCATGTCTGCCCTACTTATCAGAGTATTAACCAATCCAGAATCAAACAAAATTGAACTACTAAGAAACCCTATCAAAGTGGGAATTGTTCCTTCTACGCATTCATTTAAACTAATTTGGACATCTCACAGTATAATGTAACAAGTTTGCCTTATAATGACTCATTCTATGTACAGCAATTTTGAATATTTTTTATAGAATCACATGCATACTATATAGACTATATTTATATACATTAACATATGACATTCCTATTTCATTTGATCCCATTATTTGTACTACTACTTTTTTATATTGATGGTAAAAATGTATTTTATGCTGAACGTATCTCTAGTGAGATATTAAAGCTTAATAATAATAATAATAATAATAATAATAATAATAATAATAATAATAATAATAATAATAATAATAATAATAATAATAATTACCATTGTTATTTCTATTATTATTATTATTATTAATATTATTATTATTGTTATTATTATTATTATCATTAATAATAAAAATTATTATTATTATTGTTATTATTATTATTATCATTATTATTATTGTTATTATTATTATTACTATCATTAATATTATTATTATCATTATTACTATTATTATCATTATTTTTATTGTTATTATTATTATTATTATTATTATTATTATTGTCATAATAATAATTATTATAATAATAATAATTATTATTATTACTAATATTATTATCATTATTATTATTATTTTTATTATTATTTAAATATTACACCATTGTTTCAAAATTGTCATGTACAACGTTTTTTATATAAGGGAAAAGCGACTGGCACAAAGTGATTTGCCAGCTATACTAAAAACATCGACCATGCATTAATGAGTGAGAAAAAGTTGTACAACATGAAAAAGCAGAAGATAGTAAATATTATAAATACAATTTGCTTTATTACACAGAACGCATTTTGAGTTGTTTATTAGGAGTGCAAAACAGTTATACAAATAAATAATAAATATCTTTTTATCAAAATAATCACTGTTTACTAAAAATAATAATAGTTAATTTTAACCAGTTTCAACTTGTATATTTAACTAAACAATATTTTCTTTAATATTATGCGTTACAAAAGAAAGTACAACGTAAGGTCAAACACATTTGAACCTTAGTCTGTTCTTGAGCAAGACTACACTCCTATTTAACTTTTATTATTGCTGTAATGTAGAATTTGCATGCAAACTGATTTAAACATTGAATATCTTACTAATTCAATATCTAATAAATATTCAAGTTTATGCCACTTACTGAGCCTACTGACAAGATTTTGAAAGCAGTTTTTCATCAATTAATTACAAATTGTATATTCTATAGCGTGTGCTATTGGACTGAGTCGAATAATTTCAAATCCTTTATTACTTAAATGTTGTAAATAACGATATTATTCTGCTAAATTCAACTACTTTATGCCTTTGACTAAGACTACTGAGAAACAGATTGCAACAAGAATTTTAACATGAAAGTACTTTATATATTTGTATTTTCAAATTTTAGTTAGATTTTTGTAATGCCTGCTAGGTAAGGACGGCGATAGAACACCCCTCGAATGCAAAACACAATGTTTTATTGATACCATGAATAGTAATTAAAACAGGCCGAAAACGCTAAACAATATTTCGTCTAAGCTTTTCTCTTTCAATGTGTTAGAGAAAACGCGTTGTAGCAAATCAACGATGATTTTCATTGACAGCCGTTAGCGGTAATTTAGCCCATGGTTATTCAGGTTTGAGTTTAGCGTTCAATCATTTTTTTACAAACAAAAATAGATGTAGACTAGCAAGCAGTTCTCTGCACAAAAACACAACAAATGAGTTTTAACCTTTCAAATTTTGCTTTCAAACAAAACATTTTATTTCAAAGTAAAATATATATAATTTTTATTTGCATTTGACACAATAGATAAATAAAATATTTATAATTCTACATTAAAATAATTGTACATTTTACTTGTTAATGATTTTATTATACATTGATCTTCAAATGTACAATGTGATCTGATCTAAAGACCTATTTTGTAGTAAAAAATGATCTATTTTCATAAAAATGTAATTATATTTAAAATAGAAATAATAATAATTCTCTAGTTTTGCAAAATTCAAATAAAATTTTAATCTTTGATATGCAAGATTTTCACATCTAAAGGTTAAATGTACAATTATGGGGAACAATAATGTTACCCTATGCTTTACAGAGCGAAAGCGTTCGGAAATACATAATACATAATTTTTGTTAAAATTTGAAAAAATTGGATACTACATAAAACAACTATATTTGATTGTATTGTAAAATGTAAATATTCGTTCTAAACAACAATAATAACGTTTTTTCCAATTAATTTCACTTAATTAAACGATGGTAGCAATAACATATACATTACAGAATTATAATTTTAACAATTGTACTACTTAAACATTAAAAGTAGAGTTAAACGTTATTCCTTTTTTTAATGCGATTTTTAAGTACTATTTTTAAATATTAGATAAATATTAGATAAAAAAATTAAATAAGGTTTTGTTTTCAAGAAAATAACTCAATATAACTATAATAATAATAATTAATTTTTCAAAATTATTTATTTTCAACAACTACTACCGATACTAAAGGCAAACTTTCACGAAACGTTCACTTAATTAAGATACTTTCCACATTATCAATAAGCTGTATTATACTAAAATTGGTTATCAGCCAACACAAAAATGACATACAATTTGACGTACGCTTGTAACGAATTAAACTATTACAATATGACTGCTTTTATTTCAAACACAGCTAGAATAAAAGTTCAATGTTTATTTAGTGTATATATGTATCTTCAAACACCAAATATTTTTTTACAGAAACGTTTATTAAGATAAGTTAAAAACTGGTGTAAAATTAATGATTATGTACTCATTCGAACTTCTCCCTTTTCAAACTACTCTTTTTTGCCTATATTATACAAACATTTCATAATTTGCCAAAAACAAGGAATAAGATTATTGCTTACCGATTGTTACAATGTTTCCAACTTTTGCTTTTTATTAAAGTGACAATTAGAAACGTGTCTCTCATTTTTATAACATTAGACAGATACATTTGTTAAATATATTAACACTTTTATTATTTTGTAATTTATCTTTTTTTAAATTATGCTATTTGCAGAAATGTCAACAATATATAATACCATTTTTTTTATTATTATATATATATATATATATATATATATATATATACAGCCACTGAATAAATTAGTGTTAAAAATTCAAAAAAATTAATCTAAATTAATTTGTTCTCTTATTATTTTTTAGTAAATAAATATTAAGAATTTAAAATAATGTAAAATATATAATAGGTGCTTTATATTTATTTAGAAATATTTATTTAAAAACGCGGAGTCGGCCAAAATAGCATATTTTAAAAACAACGCTCTATAAGTATTAGATACAATCAAATATAGTTGTTTTATGTAGTATCCATTTTTGCAAAGTTTAACAAAGTATGTATTATGAAAACAACTATCTAATTATATATATATATATATATATATATATATATATATATATATATATATATATATATATATATTACTTTGAAATAAAATGTTTTGTTTGAAAGCAAAATTTGAAAAGTTAAAACTCATTTGTTGTGTTTTTGTGCAGAGAACTGCTTGCTAGTCTACATCTATTTTTGTTTGTGAAAAGTGTAATATTTAGGACAGGGTAGCAAATACGATTAAACGCTGGGACTTGTCAATAAAAAAGAAATAGATGAGTTTTATAAGCAACTAGAAGATTTATTCTAGTCAAAACCTTATCGCACATCGTTGTTATTGCAGAGTTTGCAGGAACGATGTTAAGCAACAATGCTAGAACGGAAGAAAATTAAATGAATTCGCGGCTATGGTTTTTATGAACACATTTTGCCAATACCCTGTAAAACATTTTGTTCAAGTTGTGGTAAATATTCTTTCCTGATCGATTACGTTTTAGTTAACAAACGCTGGTTCAGTGCAATTAAGACATACTGCGCAAACAAAGGCTACCGAACAGGAAGTGAGAATGATACCGATCAGTCACTTGTTTCAATAGCGCTTCGTGAATGTATCATAACAACAAAGGCTAGTCCCATTATTCCTATTCCTAACTATTCACTGCTTACACACAGTGACTATGTTGACAACTTTTCCAAAACCTACTTATTAGCCCCAGTTGTTGTTCCAAATTGTGGTATTGGAGTTAATCAGTCATGGAACATTCTGCAACGAAAAATCGACACAGCTGGGATCGGTGATCATCCATCTAATCAACGCAAAAGAATCAAACAGGTTGTCCAAACAAGGGTAGCCACAAGAAAAAAATAAAGTATGACCATTGTGTGCGGAATTTTGTAAGCGTTATGAGGAGGACGTGCAAAAATGTTGGGATTTTGTAGATGACCCAGAGGTTTCTGCTCGCCATATGGTTCTCACGAACACATTTTTCCAAAACCCTGTGAAACATTTGACAACATTTCGTTCGAGTTGTGGTAGATATTCCTCCCAAATCGATTACGTTTTGGTTAGTAAACGTTCCCGCGTATACAGAGGCTGCCAAACGGGTAGTGAGAATGACTCTGATCATTCACTTGTCTCTTGTTCATTTCGGTTACGCCTAAGACCTGCCAAGATTATACCTGGTATTCTGGTTCCGGATTACTCCCTGTTCATAAAAAGCAACTATGCTACCAAGTTTGCCAAAGCCTACTTATCAGCTTCACTTGCTGTCCCAAACTGTGATATGGGAATAAAAATGTCTTAGAACACTTTAAAGCAAAAGATTGATACAGCTAGTTTGGTGCTTCCTCGTTCAATCAAGTTCAAAGGCCCAAACTGGTTGTCCACCTATTCTCGAGATCTCTGTGCACAAACAAAGAAAGCTCAGAGAAAAAATGAAGGAAAAACATTGCGTGCGAAATTTCGAAAGAGTTATGAGGAGGACAAGTAAAAACATTGGGACTCTGTAGTAGATGAGCTAGAAGTTTCTGCCCGCCATAACAATTGTGGAAAAGTGTGCAAAAAAATTGAATTAGTTATGCATGGCAACAAAGTTAAAGTTGGATCCACTGGCATTTCAATATGAAGACTCGTCACTCCACTTTAATCAAACTCAAAACCATTCCGAAATCACAACAGGATGACTGCAAGACCAATTCATGCTTAACACAGTTCCTTTGGTAATTTATCCAATCTCCATAAAACCCCCCACTTTCAATGATACTATGCACATTTACAGAAAAATCAAAGTTAGAAAAACCGTCGGTTTCCGCGGAATTCTTCCATACGCTCCGGCGCATCCTGGAATTTCGGACAAAGTTTCAGCGTCATTCGTGAGTAGCGTTCATAAACTATTCTTCAGCCTTTAACTCGCTGAACAGTAAACGATTTTGGATAGCCATGTTACAAGACAGAACTCCGTCGAAACTTGTGAATCTCTTACGTGCTATGTGTAAGAACTCAAATGCTGCAATCCGCATTTGCAACAAATCTACTACAAAGCCGTTCGAAATTTGCTGTGGTATCTGTCAAGGCTGTGACTGCTCCTCTTTTGTTCAATCGATTCTATATTTTCCAAGGTTTCTTAATAAATGGAAGGTGTATATGTTGGTACAAAGCCCATTACCGACTTACAATACGCATACGATGCTGTGCTTCTAGCTGAAAATAAAGCTCAGCTGGAGCGTGCATTGGATTTGCTTGTGAATGTTTCCGATGAATATGGTCATCACAAGCTCCTAATGCAAGGATGATATTAAATTATGTTGTGCTTCCCAATGTAAAGCAATTTACGTATCTGGGCCATTCAATTACTTCTGATGGTGGTTCACTTAATAAAGTAAATCGTCGAATTTGTTTAGCTGCTGCTGCGTTTGTAAAACTTGCCAATCCACTTTGGAGACAAAAAACATCAATTCAAACACGAAGATGAACATTTTCTCTTCATTAGTTCGCACAATGCTTCCGTACTCAGCTGAAACCTGGACTTTTGCAGGATCAGAGATCATGAAGCTCAACAAATTCGAGGCAAGATGTCTCAGATATATCTAGCGCAATGGACTATAGACCAACCATCCTGGTGAAAAGACGAATAATCTTTCAACCATATTTTCTAGGCTCCTCTCCATATGGAGAAAACAGTGATATCTCTGTATAGAGCTAATTGATAATAATATTCAGGGTGACACTGATGACCGTTGTCACTATCTTGTCAACACATTAACAACCTTAACGCCTGAGTATCCGTTTGGTCCGCGATTGCTTATTTGGTTCAACCCTATTCACAGCAAAAAGTCGTTTCACTATTCGCCACCTGTGGACACCCAAAGTACAACTCAGTCTCCTCCTTAGTGTATTACGTAACTTACACTTTAAACTAAGGAATGACTGCCTTCTTTTCCATCAGTGAAATTTCATAGCATAAACTGACCGAACTTTACATATAATATGTCCACATAGTCGTCTGCCTCCCAAATAACGAAATATATAAACTTCATCCACATGCACATAATTTGGATAAATTTTAAAGATAACCTTAGGGGATGCTAATGATCCTGAGGATTTGAGTAATGCTTATAAAGTCTCAATTTCCAATGATGGTGATATTCCTGACTGTTAGTCCTCCACGTGATGCATTCTGGACTAGGTGCCCCTAAGCATCTAGACTAATAACAGCAGGGTCGAGTGCACAGAGGTATAACTGGGCTTCCGCTACGGCGGGTGGGTGCGAACATACACCCAGGATACTTAAAAGGTATCTAAAGGTATACGTATACCATATGTAGCCCTTGGGCTAAAGGAGACAACCCTGACAAAAAAGCAGGCGGCCTCGTCAATCTTTGCGAACAGTGGCGACGTCACAAGGATGCCGTCTACCAGCCAAGAAACTTTGTTATTCTTCCACGTTTGTTACACTTGTCAAGTCATCGAGATCGATCGTTCTACATGTCGTATAAATATAGGAACTAATGAAGAGGTGACCACGTCACCAACTAAAAAAAAACCTTAGTCCAGTTCTGTAATAGTTCGATCAAGCAAATTAATTTAAAGCTTGACCCAGTACTTTTGTTAATTGAGCTTCCGTTACTTCAAAAAGGTTTATATATATATATATATATATATATATAAAACAAAAGCTGGTGGTAAGCCACCTCTACATTAGTTTCAAGTTCATGTTTCATATTCTGTAAACCTATGCGCCAAGATTGTCAGATGCAAGTAGAACTTATGAGAGCTAAATAAAGTTTATCGGATAGAACGCTTCCATGCAATAATGCTAGTGTTCACAGGAATTGACAAGGTAATCTTCTTGGGTAAATCAGGAGTTGATACCAATTTTTTGGATTCATAAGCCTAACTGGCTACATATGATCAATGGATACCTTCAGATACTTCAAAAATTTTGGGTTTATGGCAGCACGAATTAACCGAGCTAGAGTCCAGTGATTTATATGTATATATCAAAATTTTAAAAACATAAATTAATGTTATTTGGTTTATATTTGAATCAATACTTTCTTCAGTAGAACTTCCCAATGACTTAAATTTATATAAAACTAATTCACTAGTTAATATTATATATACGTCGTCCTAAATAATTTTGTAATAGAAACAATGAGACTTCTAAATGTGGTAACAAGCATTTAAAATATTTTAAAGTAATTACCTAATTGCATTTTAGTTTAAACTGAAAACCAAAACAAATCCGACAGTTAAAAGTAAAATTGAAATATAATTTGGATGGTGTCAGTGCGAATATATAAACTATAAAAGCTTTTAAAAACATATATACAATTTATTTCTATATATACAATATCAATTTTAAAAAATATATCACAATTTTGGGGCTCCTAACGCCATCGGCATTTTTTCTACCGTTACACGATGACCGCTTATATACATAATAGGAACACCCGCTATTTTTCTTATCCGTCGCTTAAGATCACGATCACAAGTTGCAACAATATAACAACGTGATTTACATCGTTCGACAAGACAATCATCAGCATATGTTCCACGATGCTGGCAAGTAAGACGCTGTATTCTTTCATCACGTAAAATTCTACAAATAAGTTAAAACAAAATGTTACTTTAAAGCGACCCGGTATCTTTCAGACATTTTTTCTATTTCACCCATAACGCAATCAGTAACATAAAGAAAGCCTAAATATATATTCATCAAATTAGCATCATACATTTAGCCAAAAGACAATCCATAATTGATCGAAAAAGATCTAAACGGTTTTTTATCGAAAAATTAACGTAATTTGTGTCCAAAAGAATATGATAAGGTGGACCTAACGCCTCATTATAAGAGTCTTTTAGGCATGGTAGTACTTCGTGATTATGCTTTACATTAAAACGATGTGCATTATCCTTAATTTTCTTGACATTTTTGTGTTGATCTTTCTTTTTGCTAAAAACGTTTAGTAACATTGCATACTTACATCCTAGAATCTGTTAAAGATATCATGCGTTTCATAACTGCAAATTTACGTGTTTGACGAGCTTTAGCCATTATCTGAATAAACGTGACTTTACAACAACCACTATTTTCATATAAACTTCAAGGCTAACAGGATTCAGGGTTCAAGATAAAGAACAAAATACTTTTTAAGCACATGTTACCTAATAATTAAATTTTTAGATTTAAATAATTTAATTTAAAAGTTTTTTAATTAATAAATAATAAAATAAATATATATTAAAATAGTGCAAGTTTAATATAACTTAGAGCATAACAGCTTAGGTTCAGGTTGAATACACGAGTTACCGGTTACAGGTTACAGGTTTATACACGAGTTAGTAGAGGTAAAACTCCTTTTAATCCTCGGTTCGAATTATCGATAATATCAGTAAGATTCGGGGGAAATATGAAATGGATGGTGAGGTAAAGGGGGATTAGTCACAGAAAAAATATTTGAAATCAAGATAAAATCAAGGTAGATAATGGAAGTTAACAATTATAGAAAACGAGCAAAAATTACAAATATAAAAAATATATATAACAGGTGCCTATTACAATGCAAAAAACACTGCAATAATCTTCAAAAAAAGAAGAAAAAGAAAAGGATGAATAACGCTCCAATGGACGTGTAGCGTGACGCGCGCGCCTCACCTCGCGAATTGAGTAGGAGTAAACTTCTTTTGATCCTCGGTTCTGTTTATCAAGTTTATCAAAAGATTAATAATAATAAAAAATAAATTAAATTAACATGGTTGAATATTAGGATACTAGAAGTTAGTCAGAGGTAAAAGGATAGATCAAATGAATTTGGAGAGCTGATAATTGTCATATACCTTTTTGATAGCTGAAAGTGAGGACACAGAGATGACGCTGCCAGGCAGATTGTTTCATGGAGTGATCACTCTGTGTGAAAAGTGACGACTTTTCAATCTGGAAAAAGATCTAGGTTTAGATAATTTAAGGTTAAGTCCCCTGAGTGAATTTTGGGCTAAAGTAAAAAAGGGCAATGAGAGCCGAAATTAAAAAGTTGATAAATCAGGATAATATTACCCCAGAGACGCCTATCCCGTAAAGGAAATAATTTTAAAGATTTGAGCCTTTGGGGATAAGAAAGGTTCTTAAACCCATGAGGCTTTTTAGTGACCGCCCTTTGTACCTTGTCTAATCTAAGTGCGTCAGATTTTAGAATGGGAGATGTAACCTGAGCACAGTATTCAAGATGAGGTCTGAGGTATAGCATGTAAAAGAAGCGTAGACATTTGGGTAGAATCTTACCAAAATTTCTTGTAAAAAACTTAATAAGCCTGAAGCATTTTGAAGTAACCAAAGAGTAGTGTTTAGTAAAGTTAAGCAAAGAATCAAATATAACTCCTAAATCCTTAATAGAATTAGTCGATTTTATTGGCTGTAAGTTAGGAAAAAAATAAAAAACCGTGCCAGACGGTCGACCAAAAGTAATGTGCTGACATTTATCCTTATTAAGTGGGAGCTGATTTTTTAAAGACCAATTAAAGATATCAAGAATGTCAGCTTAAAGTAATTCTGGGTTGGTCCCCCAGATCTTAAAGTCATTTGCATAAAGCAGAATATTAGAGTTAACGGCAGAAGGCAAATCATTTATAAAGAGAATAAATAATAGGGGCTCTAAGACAGATCCTTGAGGAACCCCAGAGGAGATAGGACAGGAGGAGGAGGTATCCGTTCCTACCCAAACCTTAAAAGTACGGTCGGAGAAAAAATCTTTAATCTAGGCTAGAATGGACCCTACTATCTCTACTGACTTAAGCTTTGCGATAAAAAGATTGTGTAAAACTTTATCGAAAACCTTTGCAAAGCCAAAATAGATAGCATCGACAGACTAATGCCTTTGAAGCATGTCTGTGACGCTGTCTGAGTAAGTAATAAGATTTGTAAAGCACAACCTCTTTGGCATAAAGCCATGTTGAGCGGGACTAATAATATTAAGTTTAAAGAGATGGTCTAGTAAATGGGATTTAATAAACCTTTTTATTATCTTACTAGGAGTAGAGAATATGCTTATGGGCCTATAGCTGTTTAGTAAAGATTTACTCCCAGACTTATGGATAGGCCTAATAAAAGCGAGTTTTTATATAGAAGGTACTTGTCTGGCCTAAACCAAAAGATTAAAAATATAGGTTATGGGAGGAAAAAAATATCCGCATATTTTTTCAGAATCCTAGGGTATATCCCATCAGCACCACAAGATATAGACTTAAGGTGCCTAAGGCAATCTGAGACTGAAAGCTTAGAAATTGTTAGAGGTGTTATAGGTAGACACTCAGATGTAGGGAGAGACTGAGTAACTCCGGAAGTTTGAAAAACCGAGTTAAAAAATTCTTTAAACAAGTTACAACTAGAAGGACCTGATATCTCTTTACCTTGTTGATCTTTAAGACGAGGGAAGGAAAAAGTGTCCACCCGCTTATTTCTAATAAATTTGAATAGGAGTGCTTTATTAAACTTAGTTTTATTTAAGAGTTTATGTAATGTGTTCCCTCTGTGCGTTCTAATAAGTCTAGTTATTCATTACGAGTATCTAGGTATCTATAGTAGAAACAAGGTAGCTTTGTAGCTTTCCACAGGTAGAAGGCCTTATTCCGCTTATGAATCATTCTGGATATGGCTTTAGGAAGCCTAGGCTTAGTATGTGTAGGAATTCTGAAAGGAACAAAGCGATTTAACCCTTCCCTTATTACCTTGTTGAAGAAGGCATAGGCACCTTCAAGATCATAAGTATATAAGTTTTCCCAATTTGTATTTGTCAGGAAGCCTCTAAGTCCCCTGCTATCAGTTTTGCTGAAATCTGGTATAGGTTTCAATTGAAGTTCGCAAGTATTAGAGATAGGGACCGGATAATGTACTACAAAGGTCACTACAAGATGGTCACTTTTTCCAAGAGGGGGAAGGAAGGACATGGAATCGATATTTACTGAGTCATTTGAGAGTACTAGGTCAAGACAGGATGGGTTAGTTCCAATTCTATAACGAGTAGGGGAGAGTAGGTGCTGTTTGAGGGCATGTACGGCACAAATATCCAGAAGATTAGAGTCAAAGATATTTACTGGTATTGAAGGATTGGCCCAATTTATAAAAAAACAGTTAAAGTCTCCCATGACTACGAAGTGTTTAAACGGCAGAGAGAGGACATGTCGGAGTTCCTTTTCCAGTTCAGTGTTAGAATAATGATTAAAATTAAGGGGCCGGTACAACAGAGAGAATAGAGTTTTAGTGTTTGAACCCCCCACATCTAAGTGAAGAAAGTCATATTCGGTTATATGGGTAGAAGGAACTGTGATAGTCGAGTAGGTTACCCCGTCCTTGACGTAAAATAAACACCCCCCACATTTGCCTTGATGGGAATCTCGTCTTACTACAATATACCCATCCATGTGGAGTTTAGAGTCAAGTACATCTTCTGATAACCATGATTCAGTAATGCCAAACAAATGTGGGGCAAGGGGAAAGATAGAAGGAGATGAACTTTCTCTAGTTTATTGTTAACGCTCAAGGCATTTGTGAAATACACCTTCAAAGCCGAGGGAGAGGTAATAGTGGGGAGAATTGCCTTAACCTCTGGAGGATTGGGGGGCGGTGAGAACTCCGGGGTGCAGTCCGAAAATCCTGATTATCAATGTCAATATCCGGCCTAAGAAGTGTGAGTTTTACTATAGGATAGGCATGAATTTGGGGAATAGGGGACCTAGAGAATCTAGTTAAGCGTTCAGACAAAGGTAAATCTTTCGTAACTTTAATCCCTTTAAAATGTGCCTTCACCCTAGTCTAATTTTGAAGTACAGTTTCACTGTCTTCAGATAATGCACAAGAGACCAGGATAGGTGGAGCAGTATGTTGGCGCTTACAGGAAAGTCTGCCAATTAAAAAATTGCCCGCCTCAGGATGACATTTCTTAACTATGTCAGAAACAAGTTCTTTGTAGTTGGTGATGTCAAGGCTAATTCCCCTAACAACAAGATTACGCTCACGTTTTATGCTGTCTACATAACTTTTCGTCCTTTCTAAGATTTCTTCTTGGGACAGTTTGAGGACAGTATTTGATACTGTAGACGAGAAGCTAAGACTAGAAACTTGAGATTTGAGAGAGGCAATATCTTGGAATAGGGAGACAGACAGTTTAGATAAAGAGGAATTGACAGAGTCAAATTTGGAAAAAGAGTCAGACACCTTGTCGACTAGATTAGATAAAAATTTAGTAACAGAGGTAATCTTGGTGTTTAGTTCATTAATTCTAGAGGACAAGGTATTATTATCCCTGACTAGATGTAATATTTTGTCTAATTTTCCAGAACTATAAACGGTGTCAGAAGGTAGTGTTTGCAACTCCGTTTCACATCTGCAGTCCATGCATTTATAATCCAGAGGATTATTTGCAAATTGCAAGTAGTGCACCGAAGACAGTCCGGAACACACCTCGTGAAACCAATTTTTGCAGGTGGCGCAGAAAATACCAACCTTTACGGACTTCTTGCACCGTTGAAAACCACAGCTGGACAAATTAGAGGAAACCATATCTAAAGAACTATGTAAAAAAACAAAAACAAAATAAAAGTTTAAAAACAGGTACTATTACTGGGGAAAAATCAGCAATATTCTTTTGATAGAAAATTAAAATAAAAATAGTGTTAAAGCACGATACCCAAGCAAAACGCACAATTACACAACAAAAACGCGACACTTAAAAAAACGCACAAATAAACACCAAAAACCACGTACACAAAAAGGTTAAAAAATCGACCCAAAAATGCAAAAATAAAAACAAAAACGCGAGCACGTAATAATTAGCAACAATAAAAGCGGTTACTTTTGATCCGCACGTCACGTAAGCGTATTGTACAGATTCAAAATATAATATAAACAATATATCAATCAATTTTTTATAAACAGATAAATGTACTATTATAAATATATATAATAAAAGTTAACGTAGAACATTTTTATTTATTTATTTATTTAAAAACAGTAACATTGTTTAATAATTTTAAAAACCATTAGTTACTTACCTTTGATAAAAGACGTAAAGTTAAAATACTAGTTTTATTTAGTTAGATTAAAATAAACAATTTTATTATTGAATACATTTAATGTCATTTTACCAAGTAAAGTAAAACTTGGTTTACTCGAACAAAATGCATGTACAAAAATAATGCAAATTACAATAAGTGATGGTTGACATGCGAAAATGGAAGTATTATATTATTATTATTATTATTATTTTTATTATTATTGTTATTAAACTTTAATATCTCACTAGAGATACATTTAGCGTAAAATACATTTTACCATCAATATAAAAAAATAGTATTATAAATAATGGGATCAAAATGAAATAGAATGTCATATGTTAATGAATATAAATATAGTCAATATAGTACGCATGTGATTTAAAAAAATTATTTTTAATACTATACATAGAATAAGTCATTATAAGGCACACTTGTTACATTATACTGTGAGATGTCCAAATTAGTTCAAATAAATGCGTGGGTGAAACAATTCCAACTTTGATAGGTTTCTTAGTAGTTCAATTTTGTTTAATTCTGGATTGGTTAGTATTCTTGATAAGTAAGGTAGACATAAATTTTTGTATTGATTAGTTTTGGCTTTTATGTGCAGATAAGTTTTTTTTGTTTTTCCAGAAACTTTAGAATTGTTAAAAAGTGCATGTAATGGGTGATTGTTATTACTTTCAATCCTTGGTGCTAATTGTTTACTGGATTTAAAATGTTTATTAATATCATTCAATAAGATAGAATATTTAAGTCCTGCAGATTTTGATACCAATAATGTGCATTTGAAAAAAATAATATAATCTTGTTTTAATAAACCAAAAAAAATTATAGGTGAGCAATATAATATCAAAGGATAAAAATATGATGTAATGAACAAGTTAGTAATATAATTGTTAACATTTAGTTTTCTTAATCTTTTTATATAGTAGCATAAGGATTTGGTTTTTTTATAAAAATACATGCTCTACATGATCATACCAGGTAAGTATGCTATTTATATTTACACAAAAATATTTAATTTTGTTACAGGTACATATGTTTGATTTAACTTAAATGTTTTATTTAATTCCATTGTTTCTCTTGGACGCCTCGTTATTTTATTCATATCTAACTCTTATTAATACATACCTTAAATAATATTTTAGCATTACACACTAAGTAAATTATTTTAAAAAACTAGTTGATAATTATAGTACACAATATCATCCATTTTTTTATAATAAAACATATCACAAATATCGAGGTGAGATGCGCGTCACGCTACACGTCCATTGGAGCGGTATTCATCCTTTTCTCTTTTCTTCTTTTTTGAAGATTATTGCAGTGTTTTTGCATTGTAATAAGTACTTGTTTTATTATTTTTTTGTGTATTTATAATTTTTACTCGTTTTCTATAATTGTTAACTTCCACCTTATTTTTATCTTGATTTCAAATACTTTTTTCTGTGACTAATCCCCCTTTACCTTACCATTCATTTTATATTTTTCCCCAAATCTTACTGATATTATCAAAAAATAGAACCTAGGATTAAAAGGAGTTTTACTCCTACTCAACTCGTGTATTAACCTGTAACCTGTAACCTGTATTTACAAAAGTTCAAACAAAAAAACATAGTTTGTTATTAATTGAAATGCATTAATATATAAAATAAATGTCTAAAATTTTAAGTTTTAGATTTATTTACATATTAATTAGAAGAATACTTTTTTTAATCCTTGATTTAATCTTGTCAGTTATCATGGGTAAAGATAAGGGAAAAATGAAAAATAAACAAAATAAAATTAAGTAAACTTTTGGACTTAATATTTGTCATAGGCTTATTTAAAGGTTCTGAGGGACGAAGCCGCAACATGTGTAGATAAACTATTTTACGCCAAAAATATAACAAATGATGGAAGCGCAAATGGGACTGAACTCTAAACATTATCTTTTAAGGATGTCTACTACGCAAGTCATTGGAGAGAACGAATAAATGCTTAAGTTGATTGGTGCTTAAGAGTTTATGTATTAGAATGTTATAAATTTTTTACTTCGGTATTTTATACTTTATCCTCTTTTTCTAATTACTTTTTGTAATCGTCTTAGATACGAGTCGACCAGAGTATTAATATAGTCTTTGTGATACGATTGTGAATAAGAACATAATTTTTTTTCTGTTAGCGGTATGCTATTGTCCAAGCGGTTAACATTGAATTTAAAAACACAAAAATGTTTAATAACATTTAAATCTGGATTGTAGGGAAGTATTTGAACGAAGGTTACCTTGTTAATTTTATATCTTTCATGGTCTAAGTACATAAATAATATAGTAAAAAATAAGCTTAATTTTTAATTAATTAAAAAAAACTTTTATAAATGTTTTGTTTTAAAGTTATTATTTATACGAATCCATTTTGGAGTTTGATTGTACTACAAAGCAGAATATCCTTTAATACAGGATATGTGTAAAACTTTACGAGCAATGCAGCAATTCAGGATTCAGGATTTTTCACGAGTTGAGTAGGCCAAAACGCTTTTTAGTACTCGGTTCTCAAATTGTCTCAAATTTTCAGGGGGGAAATGAAATGGATGGTGAGGTAAAGGGGGATTAGTGACAGAAAAAATATTTGAAATCAAGATAAAATCAAGGTAGATAGTGGAAGTTAACAATTATAGAAAACGAGCAAAAATTATAAGTATGCAAAAATAATAATAAAACAAGTTACGTATTACATTGCAAAAACACTGCAATAATCATCAAAAAAGAAAAAAAGAGAAAAGGATGAATAACGTTCCAATAGACGTGTAGCGTGACGCGCGCCTCACCTTGCGAATGAACATTTTTTTACTATAAATCATTTTTAAATTTTTTATCTATAGTTCGTAAATAAGTATACTTTCGTTTGTAGAATATAATAATTTCTAAAAACACAATAGTCTATTTTCGTATATCTTAGCAAACTGCATTCGTATTGATCTATGCATACAATGCAGAGGAGGTTTCTTATTTGTTATCTTTAGCACTAAATTTGTTGATTTTATGAGTCTCCTTATAATAAAATATTGGAAAAAAATTTAATATTTTTTATTTATTTCTCTTATACTTATTGTTCTGTGACTTTTCAATTAAACAATAATAAAATTAACATTATGTCAACTTATATATATATATATATATATATATAATATTTAATTAATATATTTATATTTTTAAGAAATTTATGAATAACTAAATATTTATAAAATAAAACTGAAAAATAAATATGTTTTAAAAATAATTAATTTTTTACGTATGTAAATATTTGATTAAGCACCAATTCAAAGTAATCGTTACGCTACTATGACTGAGGATGTTAGGTGGAATCTTATTGAAAGTGATCCGGGTGTATTTACAGAAATGATTGATGGATTTGGTAAATTATTAAATATTTTAAAAATTTTTAGGAGTTGAAAGTTTGGAATGCGAAGAAATTTATGATTTAAGTGAAACTTCCAATGTTTCTGATGCTTTCGGATTTATATTTTTGTTTAACTGTAATACAAAATCTGAGGAAGTTGGAAAAGTTATACATGACGAACGGGAAAAAGGAATATTTTTTGCTAAACAAGTAATAGTTTTTATGTATATTGATTTTTTAGACAATTTCTAATGCATGTGCAACTCAAGCGTTAATAAACATACTTTTAAACATAGATAGTAAAATTTCAGTAGGGCAAACATTATCTGAATTTAAAACTTTTGTATCTGATTTTGATAGCGCAGTAATTTTTTTTAAATTTACATAATTTTTTAGATGAAAGGCACAGCACTTAGCAATTCAGATAGAATTCGTGTTGTTCATAACTGCTTTAGCAGGTGATTGTAGATTTAAATTATATAATTTTTTAGTTGTCAGTTGTTTGAATTTGACAACAAATTGCCCGATGCTGGTGATGACGTTTACCACTTTGTCAGTTATTTGCCGATTAATGGAACTTTGTACGAGTTGGATGGTTTAAAGCCCGGACCGATTGATCATGGAAAAATACCTGACGGTTTGACATGGATTGAATTTTTGCGTCCCCTTTTGACAAACCGTATGGAAAAATGCGTTGATGGAAAATTTAACATTCTTGCTGTTGTGCCTAAGAAGCTTACAATGTACGAACAGCAACTAGCTGCACTAACATCGAGTTCTCCGACAGAGGTGTGTTGAATGTTAGTTTTGTAAATGTGTAAACCCTTTTTATTTTTGCGACAACATGCGTACATTTAACATGTTTTAGTAGAAATGCAGCATCTTCAGACCCTTTATGCTTCAGTATATTAACGGTGTGTTGATTATTTAGTTGATGCAAAGCTTTAGTATGTGTTCCTATTTACTGTATATAATACATGATTATTTTCATGCATATAGTTATAAAACATTGAAACTGTTTTATTCAACAATTAAATAAGTTGTCGATTTGGTGTTAAATGCTATTCCCAACAGGGAACTCAGTCCTTTTATTTGTGCTAAACACCCTCGTCCAAATGAATTACTTAATTGGGTGTCCGTTTTGCGGCTAATGGAGATCACTGGAGGGCTTTAACTTGGGATGTAATTAATATTTAAAGTCAGCACATCTCAAGTGTCGTCCATTAAGTGCACATAGCAAAACTTGGTGCTTTGCAGACGTTTTTAGAATTTGGACTACCGGTGGAGGATGTTTATCCCCGATGATGATGATATTCCCAAGATCTGCCACATTATTCAGATTAAGGAATTCGATATGCAACTCTACAATGAGAACGTTTGCCTTTCAATATTACCTCATAGTTTAGTGGCTCATCGGTAAATGATTCGTCACCGGACGAATGATCAATTTAACAGTTTAGTCTTTAAAGAGGACTATACATATACTCGGGATTAAGTAGTCTATTTATTTCCATGCAATTCTAACCTAGCAAAGATACTTGATTAAGAGGTCTGTATTGACAACCAGATGTCTAAAAAGCTCGTTTAGTAAGTCAAACCTAACTTTTTTATTTTGGTTTGTGTTGGTTATTATTCCATGTAGCAATCAACTGATTGTATTACGGAATTGCAAAACAACATACAACGGGAAAAGAAAAAATTTGCTGTTTACAAAGCAGAAAACATTCGTCGCAGACATAATTACTTGCCTTTAGTTATGGAGTTATTTAAAATAATGGCTGAAAACGGACGGCTAGCTGGATCTGTGGAAAAGGCACAAACCATGGCACAAGAAAAAAACAATGCAGCACGCAAAGTTAAATTTGTTTGATGTTTTTATATATTTAAAAAGTTAAACATGAATAAAATTGTTAAAAATTATGAGCATTCGTTTATAGGTGAATATGCAATGATTTCAGTCATGGGAACAATTAATGACATGTTAATTTGTTTACGAATACAAAGATATATTGAAATTGTTAGAGAAATAAAAATAAGTCCGATTGCTATTGATATTTTTTCGATTGTCGGAGATGCACTACGATACCAACGCACATATCTGTCAGATGGACTTCTGCTTCTTACCCATGCAGGAGTTACAGGTACCATATTACGGGATAATATAAATCCATGTGTTATATCTAATGAAGTTTCATAACATTGCTCTGAACCATTTAAATCTATAAAAAACAAGATGGTATATATATATATATATATAAAGCTCTTATTTTGTAAATTGTGCAATTTAAAAAAATACAAAGATATTGGAAGTCAACAACAGTAATAAAAAACAATGTATTTTGTAACAAACAAAATCTACTCTTGTCAGTAGTGCTTTCAGATCGGATTTGTAATCTGCGTTACTAATTAGTTGGTTACATAATATACGTTTTACGGTAAAAAATATTGCGCCAGTGGCAATCGAGTTCATGCTTACCTAGGTTCGAGTCAAGTGCTGTACCGCTAGACCACAAACCAAATGGTCCTGATGATTTGAGTAATGCTTATAAAGTATCAATTCCCAATGATAATGATATTCGTGATTGTTACATCCAAATAGGACATCCCAAACTAAGTGCACCTAAGTACTTAGACTAACATAACAGAAATTGAATGCACAGCGATATAATTGGACTTGCACTTTGGCAGATGAGTGCAAGCTTATACCCAGGGTACTTAAAAGGTATCTTAAGGTATACAAATACCATATCTAGCTATTGGGAATAGGAGATAACTCTGATAAAATATTGAGTATTCTCGTGAACAGTAGCGTGATCTTAAGAGCTTTAGTATTCATTTATGTTTGTTGCGCTTATGAAGCCATTGGAGTTGATCGTTTAATAAGCTGTACAAAAAGAGTAAACTGTATCATTAATCATACACACACACACACACACTCTCTCTCTCTCTCTATATATATATATATATATATATATATATATATATATATATAAACTTATGATTAACTAATAAGCTGTACAAAAAGAGTAAACCGTATCGCTAATCATACACACACATACACTATATATATATATATATATATATATATATATATATATATATATATATATATATAAATATAATTTTAAGGTTAATACGGTTAGGTTATCCATGTGGTCTAGCGGTTAGAATTTCTGGCTCTTAAGAGCTTCATTATTCATTTATGTTTGTTGCGCTTATGAAGCCGTTGGAGTTGATCGTTTAATAAGCTGTACAAAAAGAGTAAACTGTATCACTAATCATACGCACACACACACACTATATATATATATATATTATTTATATTTATAAACTTATGATTAACTACTAAGCTGTACAAAAAGAGTAAACCGTATTACTAATCGTACACACACACCACTCTCCATGTGGTCTAGCGGTTAGAATTTCCGGCTCTCGTCCGGGGTGCCCGGGTTTACCTCCCGACATGAGAACTTTTATTTGCAATACTAATAATGATGGTGGTATTTCTGACTGTTCCTCCTCCACGTGGTGCATCCTGGACAGCTAGACTAATAGTAGCAGAGTCTGAATGCACGGCGATATAACTGGGCCTCTGCTACAGCGGATGAGTGCAGGATAATTAAAAGGTATACGTATACTTCTACGTTTATTAGGCTCATCAAGCCATCGAAATCGATCGTTTATATGTCGTATAAATATGGGAAATAATGAATACGTAACCAAGTCATCAATCAAAATGAAATAAAAATCTAGATATTTACGAAGAGATATAACCTAGATAGCAGAATTATTAGCACTAAGCTACATTGCCATTTTGTGTTTCACTTTACTGCATAGCACAAAACAATAATATTGATATTACAACTTACAACCCATAATGTAAACATATGGACCACGTTGATCTCCTGGAGGACATATGGGTGTATGCGTTTTTTCTCCCGTAAGTCCAACAAGCAATGTGCTGACTAGATGTGACAGCTTAAATTCACGATTTTCAAAAGGCAAGTACGTTTGGGTCGGTATTGGTGATCCAAGAGATGCCAAAAATTGAATATCAGCTGGACTAAGAAACTAAATTTAAATAAAAACGCTGTGTGACATGGGGAATAATTGAAAATTGCAAAAGAGCAATTGTTTCGGAATATTGCATTATCAAAAAGTTAATCAAAATAAAAACTTACTTGTTTGAATAAATCACATTGAGGGTTTGAAATAAAGCATTTCATGAAATCATCGGGTGTTGGATATTCTATACGATTGATAGAAACGGATTTGTTTGTCACTTCCTAAAAATGCAGTATTTTTATTTATAAAAATGGTTTTAAATGGCACAAATAAACTAGTTTCTTTTATAGAATTTTTGGAACGCTTTATAAAATAATCCTTTCCTTGTTTTATTATCACGAATAAGAGCTTTCTGACGTGTTATGTTTTCGACATGCGGTTGCAATTGTAAACCATTTCTGACTGTTTTCGTTCAGAATAGGAAATATTTGATACACCAAGACCAAGTAAATGCCCATTTCATTCATTCATTTTGGTTGGTGATGTGGGGTTACCTCTTCATTATTTTCTACATATACGACATATAAACGATCGACTTCGATGGCTTGGATAAGCGTAACAATCGTAGAAGAATAACAAAGTTTCTTGGCTGATAGACGGCATCGTTGTGACGGTACCACTGTTCACAAAGATTGAAAAGGGAGTCTGATTTTTTGTCAGGATGATCTTCCTTAACTCGACGGCTACATATGGTATACATACACCATACATGATACCTTTTTGGTACCCTGGAAGTAAACTTGTACCCATCCACCTAATAAAAGCCCAGTTATGCCGCCGTGTACTAGGTCCTTGGTGTTATTAATCTAAATGTCTATGAGCACATAGTTCAGGATGCACCACATGGAGGAAGTCAGGAATATCACCATCATTAGAAATTAGGACTTTACAAGTATTACTCAGGATCATTAGCATCCCAATAAGTTTATAGATTCATGTGTTTGTTAGAAGAACCAATAGTAAAATTGGTAATTAGAGATCAGCTACACAAACTCATTCACGTTGCGAAATAAACTTGAGACAACATAGTAGCTAATTTTTTGGATTTGCATGCTTAAAATATATTCATGAGAAACTTTCACAAGGAAATCCAATGGATGTTGCAGCTAAAGAAATATCGCTTCAAAATGTTGTATTAACAAACATATCTATCTTTAAATGTACTTTGGCAATTGAATAAAAGTGCAGCAGCCAAGCACCATTGATAGTGTACATTATCAACTTCAAACGCAGCAGAATATATATATATTAAAGCATTGGGTTCCCTTTATAATTCCAAATAAAAATATGAGAAGACGTAAACTACGAGATGAATTCATTCTATATATTCTCGTTAGTCACAAACATAACATTTTAGTATATATATATATATATATATATATATACAAAAAAGGGGGTACAGATAACATTTAAATTAGTACAACTCACAAACATGCACACACAATCATTACGACCAAACTAAGTTCAATGTAGTGACGAACTGTTTTTGTGCATACAAAGCAGGTTTCAATATGTGAATTCGAGAATTTTCAACATAATCGAAGCTGGAGAAGTAATCAGCACTTTAAAACAATTTTTAAAATTGATCTAATGTTTGGTTTGTAGTAGGATGTGGATAAGTGTTCACTTCCGTTTGACTTATTGTTGATCCAGTTAGGAATGTGTTCTTTAGCCCGATTAGCTAAACGGCGCATTGTCCGACCAATGTACTTGTCACCGCAACTGCAAGTGAACTGTTTATATTCACACATTCAAACTTGCTTTGTGTGCATAAAACCAGTTCGTCACTACAATGAACTTAGCTTGGTCGTAATGAATGTGTGAGTATATTTGTGAGTTGTACTAATTTAAATGTTATATGTTTGTGACTGAAGAGAATATACGATATATATATTAAAATTAAAAAAAAGTTTTTGTAATACAAAATAAATCGCAAAAAATGGTTTTGTTTTCGGCGGATAGATGTAAGCGCATACACTTAGAATACTTAAAAGGTATGTTAAGATATACGTACACCACATATGTAGCCGTTGAGTCTGGGAGGGGGAATTACCCTGACAAAAATCAGACAACCTTATCGTTCATCACAATGATTCCGTCTATCAGTCAAAAATGTTTATCACACTTCTACATTTATTCTACTTAACAAGTCACTGAAGTCGATTTTTACTACGGCGGGTAGGTGCGAGTATACACCCAGGTATACCATATATAATCGTCGGGTAATTGAGATAACCCTGACAATAAATCAGACGGCCTTGTCAATCATTGCAAAGTTATAAGGATGCCGTCTACCAGCCAAAAAACTTTGTTATTCTTCTACGTTTGCTACGCTCAACCAAGTTGTATAAATATAGACAATGAAGAGGTGACCCCACGTCACCAACCAAAATAAACGAATGGATGACTTACACGATAGAGTGCATTGGACAAAACATTTGCCAAATTTAGCAGATCTTTCGAAGCATTTGGCCTATCTCGTGGAGGCCATTTAACGTCGAGAAAACTTTCAAAATTGTAATCATGAAACGGTGATCCAGCGTGATCCGTAACAAGTATATGTGCCAAATTGGGACGATTGATTAACAATGTTTGCAAGGAGGCTGTAGGTGGCAATGGAAGCTGGTACAATGCGGACGATGGTCTGTGTAACTTCACGTTTCGTGATTCTTGACTAGCGGCGATTAGGTTGGAGTACAAAGTTTCAAGAGTGTTAGCAGTCTGCAAAAATAAACATTGTGAAATATAGAATGGGAGTTGTGTACCGGGGTGGTCTAGCGATACAGCGCTCGATTTGGACCTCGGTGGACATGGGTTTGAATCCCTGAGGATTGGGATGCTAATGATCCTGAGGATTTGAGTAATGCTTAGAAAGTCTCAATTTCCAATGATGGTGATATTCCTGACTGTTAGTCCTCTACGTGGTGCATCCTGGACTAGGTGCCCCTAGGCATCTAGACTAATAAAAGCAGGGTCCGAGTGCACAGAGGTATAACGGCTTCCGCTACGGCGGGTGGGTGCGAACATACACCCAGGATACTTAAAAGGTATCTAAATGTATACGTATATCATATGTAGCCCTTGGGCTAAGGGAGATAACCCTGACAAAAATTCAGGTGGCCTCGTCAATGTTTGCGAACAGTGGCGACGTCACAAGGATGCCGTCTACCAGCCAAGAAACTTTGTTATTCTTCCACGTTTGCTACGCTTATCAAGCCATCGAATTTAATCGTTTGTATGTCGTATAAATATGGGAAATAATGAAGAGGTGACCACGTCACCAACCAAAATAAATGATGATAAGCATAATAAACATAATAGAATAACTGGCCGATAGACGGTATCGTTGCGACGACGCCAAAGTTCGAAAATATTGACTGTGCTGCTTAATTTTTGTTAATGTTATTTCCTTTAGTACAACGGTTGTATAAAGTGTCCTGGGGTACCTTTTTTAATTCCCCGGGTATATACTTGCATTCAACTACTAAAGTGGAAACTCATTCATGCCTGTGTAAATTCGGTCCATGATCCATATAGCCTCAGTAAAGGATGTACCACATAGAGGTGTAGAAACGGAGACTTATTGCTACAATCCGTATAAACATCCCCATGTGCGAAAAATTCGTAATTAATAAAAGCTTGTTCCCCACTTCCAAATAACAATAGTGGTAGGGTCGCCTCTTTATTAGTTCTAAATTTGCATGGTATCTTTAGTAATTGCCCTCTTGTGCTTATAGTTTTCCAAGACGTACAGAGATATCGTTCTAACAAATTGATTACTATTCCCATGATAATATCCCAGTCAAAATAACGTTAATATCTTCCAGGGGGCCATCCATCCAAAGACGTTTTCTAATCATCTCTTCCTCTTATCCAATTTGCAATTTGGCAAATCAAAATTAAAATACGTGAAATTGCATTAAGTTATAACATACTTAGAACCCACTACTATTACTATTTCTTCTAATACTTCGAGAGAGCTACAAGTACTAGTACGAATAGCCCTCACAAGCATTATACTAACATTTTAGATCCACAACTAATCAAAGTTTAACACAATGTATAATTGTAAAAAGGTAAACTCCTACAAACCTTATTCAGCAGACGGATCAAAACCCAATTCGTTGAGCCAATGCACCATAAAAAGCTATCCAACGAGTATAACTTACTTTGTTATATATGTCACTATCCGAATTCAGATAGTAAGTGGCCATAGCGTCTCCTTTCCCAATCGTAGGCAATCCAATTTCACCCAACTCCAAAACAGCATACACATGCTCCCAACCAAATGAATTATTTGTGTAACTTGCCAATTGGGAATGCTTTAAGTCGTAAACCAATCGATTTGAACCCATAAAATCGTAAGCCTCATTGTCCAAAAATGCAAAAAATAAATCCTTTTTCAATTTCCCTTCCTTAATATATAAATACATAAATATATATATATATGTATATAACAAATTTTTTATTCTTTTATTACTGCTTGAATGTTTTAGAAAAAACACATTTCTTAGCAGGTAGACATATGGCAAAGCCATAGGCAAGGCTATACATTTAGTGCCGGTGGCGGGAATCGAACTCACGCCTATTTAACTTCGCCAACTCCGACACATGAATGTTAGTGATATAATGACATCATCATATCCATATTTGTAAAGCATGTCAAACAATTATTTAGCACAAAACCGAATTTAGTCAACAAAGACAGAAAAAAGTAATGAAGTTTATTAGATGATAGATGCATCTTAATAACAATACAACTGTTAGGAAAGATTGACAAAACCACCTAATTATTTGTTAATATTACCTTCCTTAGTCCAATGGCTACACACGGTATACAGACCTTAAGATATCTTCCAAGTTCTTTGGATCTATACCTGCAATCCTATATCAAGGATGTTCAATTATACCTTTATATACTCAGTCCTTGATCAATAGTACAGCAAGTTCAGAATGCATAATGCAAATGTACGAGGAAAATATTTTTTTATAAAAATTAATCAAATTCTAAAGAATTATATATTTAAAAAATGTTGTTATTAATAGCACAAAAAATCAAACAAATCTTGCTCAAACGTACTTTAAAAACCTGTTGTTTTTTTAAATGAACTGCTACAGAAAGAAGTACCGAAACACTTGAAACAACGCCTTGACTGCCAAATCCACTTCGTTCAAACATACTACGCGAATCCATTCGAGTAACGATCAAAAGCGAAGAATTTTCAAGACGTTTACTATTATTAGTGAAATCCAATTGCCTATAATCACCTGATACATTGCTACTCATTCCCAAAATAATATTGAATCCTGATAGCTCGTCACAAAACAATTGTGGCATCTGGAGGAACAAAAGGGAATAGATACAACGTTCCAATTATTAAACTTCTTTTCAAAAATCATCATCATATCACATTATATAGCAATGTTACTGAGTTGCAACTTACTAATAATAAAAATATTATACAAACAGAATTTTAAATGATTGTTGGTAACGTAGTCACCTTTCCATTATTTCTGTATTTGTCTAGCATAACAATCATTCATTTTGGTTGGTGACGTGGTCACCTCTTCATTATTTCCCATATTTATACGACATACAAACGATTAAATTCGATGGCTTGATAAGCGTAACAAACGTGGAAGAATAACAAAGTTTCTTGGCTAGTAGACGGCATCCTTGTGACGTCACCACTGTTCGCAAAGATTGACGAGGCCGCCTGATCTCTCTTAGCCCAACGGCTACATATGGTATACGCATACCTTAAGATACCTTTTAAGTATCCTGGGTGTATGTTTGCACCCACCCGCCATAACGGAAGCCCAGTTATACCGCTGTGCACTCGGACCCTGCTGTTATTAGTCTATATGCCTGTAGGCACATAGTCCAGGATGCACCACGTGGAGGACAAACAGTCAGGAATATCACCATCATTGGAAATTGAGACTTTAGAAGCATTACTCAAATCCAATATTATTATAAACGTAACAGATGAAGGAGAATAACATGTCTTTTTTTTGGGGGGGGGGTTTACACACTATCTTTGTAACGGCCCTAATACTCACAAAAATTAATGAGGATTTTAGATTCTGTCAGAATTATCTTCCTTAACCCAACGGCTAAAATATCTTTTAAGTACCTTCAATGTATACTTGTAGTCATCCATCTAGACGAAAACCCAGTAATACTCCGATGTATTCAGTCCCTCTCGTGTTAATCTAGGGTTTCAGATACATCTAGTCAAAAATGAACCATGTGAAGGTGATAGTCAGTAAAGATTAGGAATTGAGAACAACATACAACAAAAGTTAGTGGCAAAGCCACATCTTCATTAATTCCAAATTTGCATAGCGTCTCGAATAACCCCCCTTTCCATTGTTCACGATTTTCGGAGGCGTGTAGGGATATGTCAGTCCATCAATATAATGACTGATTTTTTTGGGTTGATCTTCGGACCTTATTTACCAGAAACTATCACAAGGAAATCCAATGCATGCTGCAGCTGAATTTTGTCCTCAGCTAGACGTACAGTATCATCAGCGTATTATAAGTCCGTAATGGGCGTAGTACCAACACATACGCCTTCCATTTATACAAAAATCTTGGCAAATATAGCAAATATATATAGAAATGGAGACTTTACAAGTATTACTCAAATCCTCATTATTATTAGCATCCCATAACGTAGATATAGTATCACAATATTACCAATTACTAATAAAAAGTATAAGCAAAATTAAACGTCGAAAACGTAAAAAAAATATTACTAAAAATATACAAGACAAAATCAGTAAATAAAAACCAGTTTTATCCAGTAGATACTTTAAGTCAACTAATTAATGCTGAAATTTAAAATCAAAATTAACGAAATCAGTGTAGAACACGCGTACAAAATAATTATTATTGAATAAAAATTACAGCTAATAATTTATTTTCAAAATGGAAAAAAAATAACAAAAATATACAAACCGTATGCTATAAAAACCTTCTTCAATAAAAAACTAATGATGCCAAAAAGACATATTATAACTATCAACTAATAAATACAGCTGAAATAATTCAAGAAACAAATAGTTTTAAAATAAAAAACTCAGTAAGAAAAAAGCTTAAATAAATAAATAATATCCGAGATTTATAACCAAACTATCGTGGAGTATCAGTAATAGAAATGTGAGATGCAAACCTCTTAAACTTAAACAAACGTTGATAAAAACACATTTTATTTCACGATAAAATAAGATGCTTGATACATGTTTTAAAGAAATAATCACTATCTTGTAAATAAAAACTGATTGTCGAAATATATTAAACCCCATAAAATGTATTGCTATAATATTATTTAAAATATTAAAATGACTAACCTCCAAAAGTTGAACTGACATTGAATTTTGACGGCGACTACACATAACTGTATTTCCAACTGCAGACATCGGATTTTTTATTTCTATTATGCATCTTGTATCGTCCTTTGGATTTTCATTAAATACCTTATAACATTTATAGAGATTACTCTACAAAATAAAATAAATAAAAATTACTCTTATAGACATATTTGCATCCTGAATAAGAACAACAGGAAAAGGCCAATCAATGGAAGAATAGTCTGACCCAAGTCTATTCCATGATGGATTGACGGAACATTGCCGCGAGACGTTATAATAACTGTATAAACTATTTGGGCACGTAGAAGATTCAGAAAATGTGTAGGTTATATTGTTTGAACGCGGAGAGCCAGAAAATACCAAAATTCCTTCAATATTAGATAGTGATCGTAACTGTGCTATCAACTGCCTATTAACAAAATCAGTTACTTCTAGAACAAGTACATAATTTGTGTCATTATTATTAACAAGATTGTTTAAGAACTCGTGAAACAAAACAACACCGGAATTTCCCCTAATTTTACTGGCACAACCAATTTGATTTGTTAAATTGAGTTTTCTCGTACAAAATGATAATTGTGAATAAGGTATATAATTAAAAATGCTTTCAAATAAGCAAAATGCGTCCAAAATAAAATAAAACAAAATAAAGAAACTCTTGAAATAAATCATGACTGGTAATCAACCTAATAAAATTGTTAGGTAGATGAATGATCAGTCAGGTTTCAGGTTTCAGGTTTATACACGAGTTAAATAGGAGAGAAAACTCCTTTTAGTACTCGGTTCTGGGTATCAGATATCAATATAAAAAATTAAATACTTAACAAATTAATAATTGTTTTAATTTTTATAAAATGTTTATATTTTTTAATTTAATTTTTTTTAATATAATTAATTATATAAAGCATAATTTAATACTAATAACAATAATTTTTAATATGTATAATTTATATATGTATAATTTGCTCAAAATTTTAAAAATAAAATAAATTTAAAAATTTAAAACCCACTTTAAATGATTAAAAAAATTACAAAATTCAATAAATTCAAATATATAAATTTCAGATACGTTTGACAGAACAATTATTTTTGATTTATATTTTTTATTATTAATTATTTTTGTTATTAATAATTTAACAACAAAAAATGTATCAATTAAAACATGTTATGCGTTAAACTTTTGTTGCATTATTACTTTGACTTTCTCATATTTCAATTAAAAAAAAGGGAAAGTACAGGTTACATGTTACAGGTTAATGCATGAGTTGAGTAGGAGTAAAACTTCTTTTGATCCTTGGTTTTAATTATTAATGATATCAGTAAGATTCGAGGAGAAATATGAAATGGATGGTGAGGTAAAGGGGGATTAGTCACAGAAGAAAGTATTTGAAATCAAGATAAAATCAAGGTAGATAGTGGAAGTTAACAAATATAGAAAACGAGCAGAAATTATAAATATAAAAAAATAATAATAAAACAAGTGCCTATTACAATGTAAAAAACACTGCAATAATCTTCAAAAAAGAGGAAAAGAGAAAAGGATAAATAACGCTCTAATGGACATGTAGCGTGACGCGCGCCTCACCTCGCGAGTAGCTGAAACATGTTCAAACGAATGTTGCTCACAATAATTCAGATTATTTTAGTTACAACACAAATATAGAAATAATGACTTCATAATTAAATTATATTATTTTTGCTTTTAGTAAACGCCGAAAGGTTAGAGAGATAGGATCTCGCTGGCATAAACCCATACTGAGCCGGGTTTATGAGGTTATTCTCTGTGATAAATGTTACTGTTAGAGTAAAATATTTAAAATAATTATTAATTTTTATTTTAATTACAATTTTTATATTATTGTACATTTAAACAACTTTGATTTTATTTAAACTTTGTTTTAATGCGCCTTTTTGTATTTAAATTTACCACTTATGTTGTTGACGTGACTGTGGTTTTGTGAGTATATTGTATCCTGTTTTTTCTTGCTGGTAAGCAGTATTTGCATGTAATTTTAAATTGTTTTGTAATAATAAATTGCAGAACAATAATTTAAATTACACAAAGGCTTTTTTGATTGAAATTAGCTGGGGTGTTGATCATCATCTGTATCAAGTTTACTCAAAGGAAATCAGGGCCGAGATCTCAGTGAGATCTTACAATAAAACTAACCAAATCGGTCTTAATAATTTTCCACAAGATTTTACTAAATTCTGGCAAAATACTGATAGGCCTAAAGCAATCTGGTTTAAAACTGGAACCAGACTTATAAATACGCTGAATAAAAGCGATTAAAAATATGGGTAAGAAAAAGAGCAAAATCTAAAGCTCATTCTTTAAAAACTCTCGGGTAAATTTTATCAGCACCTCGGAAAATTGATTTAAGTTGGGAGAGGTGCTTGGAGAGTAAAGATGTGATGGTAGGCCAACCTGAGTCTAGAGTGGGTTCTGGTAGATTAATTGACTGATTGATTTTTTGTCCCAATTTAATAAAAGGAGTTATTCCAACCCAAAGAAATATTGAAATCAAAAAGTGAGTATTTTATTTATTTTTACTCTGCAGTCTTCTGAGTGATTATCAGTTATGTGACGCTTCAACTGTACAGTAAAAAATGCATAATGGGTTGTTGAACAAACCCACATTTTTCTGGGTTTCTGTACTTTGTATAACAGGATACAGGATACAGGATATTTCACGAGTTGATTAGGAGTCAGACTCCTTTTGATCCTCGGTTCAAATGGTATCGACAATATTATTAAAGGGGAAATAAAATAGTAATAATAAAATAATAAAATTTTAAAAAAATTCCTAAAGGACAAGTGGGCTACCGGAATTTAGTTAGAGCATGGCTATCATATAAACGCTTAAAAGATTGAGTAGATTGTGCATTAACGATCTCAGTAGAGAGTCGGTTCTAATGATTGATAACCCTATAAAAAAAAATGATGTAACCTTGTCTTAGTGGAAGCCCTGGGTTTGCTTAATTTCAGATTGTGCCCTCTGAGTAAATTATGGGCAAGGTTAAAAAAGGAACTGAGGGTTTCAAAAGAGATAAGTTGATGCACCAAGATGAGGTCACTCCGGAGCCGCCTATCTACTGAAGGGAACAACTTAAGAGAATGCAGTCTTTGTTGATAGGGCATGTTTCTATAGGACCTTGGCAATCTGGAAACAGTCCGTTGAACTTTTTGTAAATTATTGATGTCGGAAGTAAGGACGGGGGCAGTGACCTGGGCACATTATTCTAGATGGGGCCTTATGTAAAGCATGTAAATTAGCCGAACGCATTTTGGAGACATATTACCTAAGTTTCTATTAAAGAATTTTATCATACTATAACACTTATGAATAGCCCTGTTGTGATGACCCGTGAAGTTAAAAGATGAGTCGAATAACACTCCTAAATATTTAATAGACTTAACAGTTTCTAACGGAAGAGCATCGTCTGGAGACATTTTGTAAATATTTCCAGATGGCTTACCAAAAGAAATATGCTTACATTTAAAATGATTCAACGGGAGAGAGTTTTCAAGCGCCCATTTGTTAATATTAAAAATATCATGACGTAGGACTTCTGGATTGGAACTCCAGATCTTAACATTGTCAACATATAAAAGAACATTAGAATTGACAACCGATGGTAAGTCATTGATGTAAAGGATGAATAGAAGGGGGCCTAAAACTGAGCTTTGAGGAACCCCAGAGGTAATATTACAAAAAAAAGATAGATCTTTTTCCAACCTAACCTTAGAGGAGCAATTGGATAAGAAATCTGTGATCCAGAAAAGGATAGGTCCAATGATGCCAAACGACCTAAGCTTGCCTATAAGCAGATCATGTGGGACTTTGTCGAAGGCTTTCGCAAAGTCAAAGTAAATAGCATCCACTGAAGGGCTGGAGTCAAGGATTGAAGAAATGCTGTTAGTATAGGTTATTAAGTTAGTTGGGCAGGAATTACAGGGCAGAAACCCATGTTGAGCAGGGTTAATAGAATTTAATTTGGTGATGTGATTAAGGATATGAGACCTAACAAGCCTTTCCATTATTTTACTCGGGGATGATAGGATACTAATTGGCTAAAGCTTTCTGGTTTGAACTTGCATCCCGATTTATAAATAGGCCTTATATACGCCATTTTCCAGATACCAGGGATGCAACCGGTGGAGGAAGAGAGATTAAAGATATAACTTAGATGAGGTGCAAGAACCTCCGCGCATTCCTTGAGGACCCTGGGAAAAACGCCATCGGACCCGCAAGAGGAAAATTTGAGACTTGTTAAAATAGTAAAAACAGTGAAAGCATCGGGGTGCAAATAATTAATGGTGAAAAAGGGATCAGAAAATTGAGGACAATGTAAGCTAGTAGTTTGGAAAATTGATTTAAAATAATCTCAAAAATTATTGCAAGCCGATACTCTGGACAATAGAATCCCCTTGTCATTTTTGAGACAAGGGAGAGAGAGTTCAGTTAATCTTTTGTCTTTAATAAATCTAAAAAGAAGGCTTCTGTTTTTGGAAGCCCTGCTTAGAAACTTGAAAAGCATCTTATTTTTGAAGGCCTTGATTAGATTAGAACAGTTATTCCTTTCCGAAAGGTACGCATAATGGAGACAAGGAAGATTGACCAATTTTAACAAAAAAACCTTTATTGCGTTTAGCAATAAACTTGACTATAAACCTTGGGAGCTTAGACTTCGAGTGGGAAGGAACTCGAAAGGAAACAGAGTTTAATCCCTTTATTAAATATATCTAAGAAATTAGAATAGAAGGTTTCAATGTTGTTTATATAAATGGAGTCCCAATTTACAAACTTGAAGTAACTACAAAGATTAGAAAAGTCAGTTTTCCTAAAATCAGGAATAGGAGACAGACTAAGAGGTAAATTGTTAGCGGCAAAGGAGAGAAAAATTTTAAATAAAAGAAGGCTATGGTCACTCTTACCTAGCGGAGGAAGATAAGAGATTTGACTAATTGGGGAGGCATTATTTGTAAAAATAAAATCAAGGCAAGAAGGGGAGGAACCTATCCTATACCTAGTGGGAAAGGAAACATACTGTGTAAAAGCATATTCAATGCTAAGATTGAGAAGATTACTATCAAAGAGAGAGAAGGCCAATCGATGGATAGGCTGTTAAAGCCCCCCATAAGAATTTGATGCTTGAAAGGCTTAGAAAAAATAAATTGAAGATCTTGTAGAAGTAAGTTATTTGTAGCATTAGCAAGAGAAGGGGGGCAATAGACCAGGGAGCAAACAGTGTGGGAACCCAGAACTAAAGTTAATATGTCATAACCTACACGCTGACTACTATGACGGGAGGAGAGGGTGGAAAAGGCAATATCATCTCTAACATAAAAAATACAGCCACCACAGTTACCTTTTGAAGAATCTTTTCTGACAATGTTATACCCTTTAACCACTATTTCACTATCAAGAATGTCCTCGGTTAGCCATAATTTTGTAATCCCTATAATATGTGGAGAAAAGGATGTCGTCAGATCTTGAATTTCAAACAACTAATTTTTTTAGACTTAGTGCATTTGTATAAAAGAACTTAATCCAAGAGGGAGGGGGAATAGAAGGGATAGTTGTCGGAACCGATGTAATACCGGGGGAGAGTTTTGACTCTGGGGTGGGATCCAAAAATTCGGTGCATCAAAAGAATCTAGTCGTAGTGGAAACAATTAAACTAAGGAAACTGGGTTACCAACAGGGGTCCAGAAACTATAGTTTTTAGAGGAGCGTTCGGTTAAGAAAAGGTCTCTAGTTAACCTAATACCAGGGAAGTCAGATCTGACGCTAGATCAACTAGATAACATGTCATCTTTAGCAGAGAGATTAATGAAGGTTACCAATATAGGAGGGGATGAGTGACGACGCTTGCAAGTGAGTTTACAAATTTTTAGACCTAAAGTTTTGGGACAGCACTTGGTAATAATATTTGTAACGTAATTTTTAAAATCAATAACCCTATTCTTAACTCCCTTAACAATTAGATTACAGTCTCTTTTGGAGTCTAAAACGTGCTGCTTGGCGGCTGCAAAAATTTTTTCTGGAGAAAGTTTTGGTTCTGATTTGACAGCTACAGATAGGGCATTGAGATTAGACATGTCAGATTTCAGGGAATTAAGCTCCTTCAAAACCAAGTTTAAAAGATTAGATATTAAAGAGTTTATAGATTCGGTTTTTGCAAAAGAATCAGAGAACTTGACCAGTAGAGACAATAAGGATGATGACATAGTCCCTAAACTATTTTCAAGTTTAGAGATCTGAGCAGAGAGTTTTAAAGTATATATGGCTGAGTCTAAAAATTTAACTGACTTTGTGGGGTTAGCATGGGGCAAATTCTAAAAAACAGTTTTATATTTGCAGTCCATACAGATGTAGTCCAAAGGACTACTTGCAAACTGTGAATAACGCGCCGACGATAAACCGGAGCAAGTCTTATAAAACCAGTTACTACAAATTGCACAAAAGATGCCAACCTTTATAGATGTTTTGCAGCGTTCCAGGCCGCAAATAGAAGAATTTGAGGCATGCATCCTTTAGAAACCTAAAATCTAAAAATTATGCAAAAACAACAAAAAAATGAACAAAAGAGTATCAAAACAAAAACTATTGCTAGAGAAAAACTAGCAATAATCGTATAAAGAACACAGTGCTATGTGATTACCACACAACGCACAAGCGACACGCACAGTAAACAAATAACACGTTACAATTAACACTAAAGCACAAAACTGTCAAAATACACAATATACAAAAATACACCAATACGCAAAAGCAACAATTAGCGAACGCGAGAAACAATAAGCAATACAAAAAGCAAGCTATTTTTAATTCGTAACGTCACGCAAGCGTATAGTACAGATTCAAAAGCTTACGTTTTAGTACATGATTATCCAAACAATAAATTATAGTGTTTTGTTCGTAATGTAATCTAAATAAATTTTATTATATTGTTTTTTTGTTTATTACAAAAACTAAGGAACATTTGCGATTGTTGTTAGAATGACGGTAACGTATTATCTAAAAAACAAAAATTGTTTGATGGCTTTATTATTATTAATAATAATAATAATAATAATAATTTATTACTCAAAAAAGCTTTTACAATATTGCATTTTTGAGGTACAAACCAATCTAATTAGTCATGTAAAACTGGTTTTTCAAGTAAACTTAAAATTCAAATGTACAGTTATTTGTTAAAACATGGTTATCTAAATATTTTATGTATTTTTTTTCTATTTACACAACCGGGAAGTTACATACATTCATATGCCATAAAATAATTTTTTTTAATGGTTTAAAAACAATTAGTACAGGTAATCAGTGATGCAGATGTATATGTTTTAGGTATAATATTATTTATTGATCATAATCCACTTTTTAAATTTTTCATTCTTACATTGTACTATTGTACATTGTACTATTTGAATAAGTCATTTTATGGCAAAATGTAGCTTATATGTTATGTGAATTGATTTTACATTAAAAAAAATTAATAAACATTAAAAATATTCAAAGATTTTTTACAAAAATAATTACTGGTTTTTCATCAAATATGGGCTACAAAGAAAGAATTCAATTGTTCAATCTTGAGCCTCTATGGCTAAGAAGGGTTAAAATAAGTCTATTGTTATTTTACATATTAATTTTCAATAATAATTTAAACTATTCAATAAAATTTAATAAAGATAAATTTAAACGTAAGCTAAAAAATAGAAAATATACCATTTGTAAATTGCGTCATAAATCTTCCCTAAAAGCAAACTTTTTCTTAATAAAATATTCTAAAATATGGAATAATTTACCAATTAATTTAAGAACAATATATAATTTCAAAGTTTTCAAAAATGCATTAACATCCACACTGTTCCCAACATTATTAATTATTCATCGTTCGACTATTCTGTGGGTTCATAAGAAATTTGTTTCTATTTTCACTTTTAAATCACTGCGGTACGCTTGCGCAACGTGCTGATCAAAAGTAGCTTTGTGTTTTGCGCTTGCTTGTTGTTATGCGTGTTATTGTTGTTTGTTTTTGTGTCAATTTGTGGAACCTGCTGTTGCTCAACTTGTTTGATTTTAGTACGATTTGCAAGAATCGTGCCTGAACCTTATATATATATATATATATATATATATATATATATATATATATATATATATATATATATATATATATATATTATATATATATATATTTATGGCTTGGTGTCATTTATATATATATATGTATGTATATATATATGTATATATATATCGTATGATATATACTTGAACTATTTTTAATAATCTCTTTTCTGATATATATACTATATATATATACTATATATATATATATACTATTTTGTGGCTTGGTGTCATTTGTGCAACTTGTATGTACACTTGCTTGTTTGTGTACGATCTGTATGATTCGTACTTGAACTATTTTTAATAATTCTCTTTTCTGATTATCACCTTGCATTTGCATTGTGATATTTACTTTTATTATATTTTTAATAGTATTCAGATACTACAATGAAATTCTCCCAACCAGAAATATGCGGAAGACGTGGGTGTAGTAAATCTGTAAAGACCGGTATGTTTTGTTTTGGGTGTAATACCTGGTTTCACGAAAATTGTACTGGTCTTTCAAAATCCAATAGTGACAATAACTTCTATTGTATAAACTGTCTCTGATCTAAAGGCCACAGAGACGATTCCTTATCTAAATTAATTAAGCTAGTTAATGAGATTAAGTCCAGTAATCTAGATCTAAAAAACGCCGTCGCGGCTTTGCATGTTTTCTATTCAACTTCTATTTTAAAACAGTCAAAAGAAATTAGATTGCTTAAAGACTCTGTAGCGAGTTTTTCTCTATTAGTCAAGAATCCCCCATTTTCGACAACTAAAGCCATCCTCCGACTTTTACAGGACAAAATCCTTTGCGTTGCTAAACAATTTGCAGCAAATAGACGACGAGAACATAACTTAATAATTAGAGGAATTCCCGAAACGGCAACCAATTGTAAAGATATCGTCTCAGAGATTGTTAAATCTTGTTTACCATCGTTCCCTGAGGTTAAGATTTTTCGTATGACGTGTAAGCGTCCTCACTCCTTCCCTCCAATCATTGTCAGTAGTACCCCCAATGTTGTAAGCAAAATCTTAAGTATCTGGCTCTCCGTTCGCTTTAATTTTCCCGAGATTCGTTTACACAAGGACCATCCTATGTCTGATAGAATGGTTAAATCTCGCGCCTTAGCCCAAAATAGTTGCTCAAAACTTTCGGCCATCCCATTTGTTAAATTTACCCCTCTTAAGCTTAAAGACACCTCTATTCCTATTTTAAACTTACAGAATTTTCCCTCTCCGCTTCGGAGTCGCGTCCCAACTTCTTCATCGTCTTAATAATACAGGTGCGCTACTCCCCTCACCAACCCTGTCCCATTAAGTTTTTTCTATACTAATGCGCTTAGCCTTTCAAATAAGTTTTTTAAATTAACCAGTTTAGTTGAAGTCTCAAGGCCCCATATTATTAAGATTACAGAAACTTGACTTTCGAATAATATACATGGCTATAATATTATCCGGCTTGACTCTAAGAGCTCCAGAGGTGGGGGATGTCTCTTCTATATTAAAGAGAATATCAGTTTTACTCCCCAGCCCTTTTCAGAGCTTCATAATCAAGGGTATGATCTTTTCTCAGTTGCTATCACTTTCTTCTCAAGCGAGAGCATTCTTGTCTCAATTCTTCACCGTCCCCCAGCGCTTCCTAAAGTTTCTAACTGTTCTTTATTTTTGGAATTTTATTCTATTTTAGCGTCCAAACACGATTTTCATTTTCTAATGGGGGACTTCAATGCCCCCTCTATTAACTGGAACTCGCTCAGCTGCTCTCCTAAGTCCTTTGATTCCACTTTTCTTAATTTTAGTATAGAACATGCATTCACCCATGCGCTCCCCCACCAGGTTTAGGATTGGTAGCTCCTCATATTGTTTAGATTTAGTTTTCACAAACAAAGCCTCTTTGATTGATGGCATTTATCATTTACCTCCCCTAAGAAAGAGTGATCATGCTTTTTTTTTACAGCTCACTTCCTTTTATCCGCAATAGGCCTAAAGCATAGGTCCTTGCCCGCTCCTAACTTCCGCCGTGCTGATTTTGTTAGTTTCAGGAACTACCTGAGGAATGTTACCTGGGACCTCTCCACTAACGACATAGATAGTTTTTACGACCATTTCTCTCACATCATCCGAATAGGTATTGAGCGTTTTATTCCATTTCATACCCCAACCCCTTCTAAACCCAAAACTCCCCGTTTTATTATCCGCACCATTAAGTCACGCAATATTGCCTTTAATAAGTGGAAATTGACAGGTCTCCCTATTTTCCTCTACTGCTATTTAAATCTCCGTAGTAAATCAGTAGCATGTCTCAGGCGGCTTAAAAGCTATAAACTCCACTCATTTCTAAACAATGCCAGATCTGACAATAGTCTTTTTTTCAAATTTATTAAGAACAAGCGAGGATATGATCTCTCCCTTCCCAAACTTAAAAGTGTTTCTGGTTCTTTTTTATTGTTACCAGAAATGTGCACCACCTTTGGTGATTATTTTAAGTCCGTTTTTAATCAGGATTTTACTATCGGTTCTCTTTCTGAACCCACCATAGATTCAGGATGTCCCATTATTACGCCATTTCTAGTTTTTAAACATTTATCTCATTTTAAATCTTCCTCCCAAGGTGCAAATGAACTATTCCCGAGAGTTCTTAAAGAATGTGCCTCCGAACTAGCCCCTCCCCTTACTCATATTTTTAATCGCTCTATCCAGTCCGGTAAATTACTTGCTATTTGGAAACTCACCTTTATTCGTCCTATTTATAAGTCCGGTTCCAAGTTCAAGCCAGAACGTTTTAGGCCGATCAGTATTTTATCCGGTTTTAGCAAAATTTTAGAGAAAATCATTAAATCCCATTTGGTTAATTTTATCTCTATAAATAACCTAATAAATTCAGCCCAACATGGGTTTATGCCTGGGAGATCCTGTCTTTCCAATGTATTGACGTTTACAAAGAGCATTACCGGGATGTTGGATTGGTCATCATCAGTCGATGTAATCTACTTCGACTTTTGCAAAGTTTTTGATAAAATTCCGCATTCAGCTTTACTTGGTAAGCTAAAAGCTTTTGGGATAAATCCTCCGCTCCTAGATTGGATACGTGACTTTCTTACTAATCGTAAGTTCTGTGTCAAATTAGGTAGTGCAGCCTCCTCTCCCTCTCCAATCTCATCGGGGGTCCCTCAGTAATCAGTTCTGGGTCCCCTTCTTTTTAATATCTATATTAATGATCTGCCTACAGTCGTTCATTTTAACATCCTGCTTTATGCTGACGATATTAAAATCTGGGGCTCTAACCCCGAACAACTACAACAGGATGTTATTAACATTTACCAATGGTCTAAGGACAATGCACTCCCCCTGAATATTTCTAAATGTAATTATTTCTCATTTGGAAAACCTACAGGAAACCGATATACTGTCCCTAGTACTCAGACTATCTCTAAGATTGACACGGTGAAAATCTTGGTGTGACTTTCAATCCATCCCTTAGCTTCTCGTCACACCACAATAGAGCATCGTTAACCTGCTATCGTCTTATGAAATTTTTCAGGCACAATTTAGGAAATATTCCAGCTAACTGTACCCGACTTTTTTATCAATTATACATTAGGCCTCACCTCGAATACTGTATTCAAGTAACGTCGCCTATCCTAAGGGCAGACATAGTTGACTTGACAAAGTTCAAAAAAGCTTCACTAGACTCCCGCGTACCCTCAAGAGTCTTCCTTACCCTTAAGCAACTGGAAGCTCTTTGTCTCTTCCCACTAAAAGATAGGAGACTCCGGGGCGACCTAATTCTAGTTTTCAAACTCATAAACTCTACCCAATTTAAGCATATGTTTGCTCTCTTCCATGATTTTCGTAGAAGACATCCTCTCAAGCTCTTCAAGCCGCGAGTTCAATCTCGAGTAGGTCTTCATCATTTTTTCTTTAGGGTTATCACTGCATAGAACAATCTGCCCCCGCATGTTGTGTTAGCCCCATCCCTTCAGGCGTTCAAATCTGCATACGATAAATTTTACCTTCTCAAGTTTACCTAATGCTTTTTTCTTTTTTGTTAACTATTTTTTATTTTTTCATTGATACCTGATACCCTGAACAGAGTATTTAAAAGAGTTTTCCTCCAATTTAACTCTTGTACAAACCTGAAACCTGAATTACATTGCTTATTTAAAAGTCACAATTCACCCATATAAATATAAAAAACTATTTTATATGCATTGTTTACCGTTGTCCAATTATTGTGTATATTTTTATTCTTTTCTCTTTATATAACCTTCGGATTTCTAATGACCCATTATTAACAACCAAATCATTTTACAATTTTTTGACCTGCTCAACTCGTAAATAATCCTGAATACACTCAATTAATAGAAAAAGTTACCATCTTTATAACGATGTTATATAAAAAAATATATAGATTTTTGTCTAAAAAATTAACGGAATTATATGAAATAAGTCTTACAACAATTTATCGTGTTTTAAATAAACAAGAACTACAACACTATAATAATATTGGAAAGAAAAGATAACAACTAATACCAATTATTAAAAAATTGTTATGAAATTAAGTAAGAATTACAACAAACCAATTTGTAATATTGTACAAGACAATTTACAAAAATTTAGTTATTTGACGGTGAGAAGTCGTGGCAAGTTGTTTCTTTTAGTTAGAAAAAAGCCCGCCTTGACAAATGATGTGTTGGTTTGGTATTAAGTACAACAAACTTGTCAAATGGAAGACTACGTTTTTAACAGTAATTGTTTTAAAAGTTGTCTAATAACATATATATATATATATATATATATATATATATATATATATATATATATATATATATATATATATATATATATATAGTTAACAAAATTAGTAATGTTTGATGTTAACGCTGTTCAGCTTTTTTACTATTGCGAGAAAAATTTAAATTATAAAATTGTTTCAGTTACAAACGTGTAAAATATTAATATAAACGTACAAAAGTTTTAATAATTATTACGTAAACACATCCATAATCACATGCATATTATCTGTTATGATTGAGTAAAGTTTAGTAATGTTAAAAACTGTTTTGATGCATATATAATAAATATTTTAAAAAATGCAAAAAGTTTAAAAACTAGTGCGTAAATGTTTAATTCTTTTTAATCTCTAATAATTCCAGCTTTTTATCTGTGGAAAACCTCTAAGCTTCCCTGTTTTCGGTACTCCTACATTGACATCCGTAATAAAAGTAATAGGCTCATTAGAAGGCATAAAGGTAAATTACTTTATAAGCTTCTAAATAGAGCTATGCTTAATAAAAATCTATTATTTAAGTTCATTAAAAATAAGCGTAATTCCTCTAATTCTCAACCTAGCCTAAAAGATCAACATGGTTCCTTGCTTCCTGGACCTTCTACTTGTGATCTTTTTAGGAAATATTTTAACTCTGTCTTTCAATTTCCACAATCTATCAGGCACCATTACAGCACAGAAATTCTATCTATTCAGCCCCTAATCATTAAAACTTCTACAGTCTATACTGGTCTCTTAAATCTAAAGTCTATGTCTTGTGGAGCTAATGGGTTATATCCAAGGTTGTTGAAAGAATGTACCGATATTTTTGCCCCTCACCTTGTCTATATTTTTAATCTTTCAATAACCATAGGGCAAATTTCCCCTATATGGAAGTTAGCCTTCATTAGACCTATTCACAAGTCTGGGTGTAGATTCAATCCTGATAGTTATAGACCCATTAGTATCCTTTCCTCTCCTAAAAAATCATGGAAAGGTTTGTAAGATCCCATCTACTCGATCACCTTATCAGACTTAACATAGTTAATCCTGCGCAACATGGCTTTATGACTAAAAAGTCTTGTTTAACCAATTTAATTACTTACACGAATAGCATTACTGATTTACTTAATAAACACAGGACTGTGGATGCTAGTTATTTCGATTTTGCAAAAGCTTTTAATAAGGTTTCACATGAACTCCTTATCTCTAAGCTCATCCGTATAGGGATAATGGACCCAATTGCAAGGTGAGGCGCGCGTCACGTTACACGTCCATTGGAGCGTTATTCATCCTTTTCTCTTTTCTTCTTTTTTTGAAGATTATTGCAGTGTTTTTGCATTGTAATAGGCACTTGTTTTATTATTATTTTTTTATAATTATAACTTGTGCTCGTTTTCTATAATTGTTAACTTCCACTATCTACCTTGATTTTATCTTGATTTCAAATACTTTTTTCTGTGGCTAATCCCCCTTTACCTCACCATCCATTTCATATTTCCCCCCGAATCTTACTGATATTATCGATAATTTGAACCGAGGATTAAAAGGAGTTTTACTCCTACTCAACTCGTGTATTAACCTGTATGTATGTATTATTTATTCTCTTTATTAATGATTTGCCAACATCTGTACACTCTAATATATTACTTTATGCTAATGATGTAAAGATCTGGGGTACTAACCCCGATTTAATTCAAGACGACATCACCAGTATATTTAATTGGTCAGTATCCAATCACCTTCCACTCAATAAGACTAAATGTAAGCATATATCATTTGGTAAATCTTTAGGCAGTGTTTTCTCTTTAAATTCTCAGACTATTATTTCAGTAAAATCAATCAGGATCTTGGGGTCATTCTTGATTTTCTCTCTCTCATTTTCTGAACATCATTATAGGGTCACCCAGAAGTGCTATAGACTCGCTAAGTTTTTTAAAAAATTTGGGGACTATTCCTCCTCAATGCCTTCGTTTACTCTACATGCTATACTTAAGACCTCATCTAGAATACTGTGCCCAACTTACAGCCCCAATCTTGAAATCAGATTGCTACAGACTTGAACAGGTTTAAAGAGCAGTCACCAGATTGCCTCGTGGTTTCAAAAATCTATTCTACCCACAAAGACTTAAATCCTTAAAACTGTTTCCCTTAAGTGATAGGCGTCTCCGGGGTGATATTATCTTGACATATCAACTATTCAATTCTGGCTCTTATTTGCCTTTCTTTGCATTAGCACAAAACTCACTTAGGGGTTATAATCTTAAGCTGGCTAAGCTCAGAGCTGACTCCAGACTGAGGTGTCATCATTTTTCTTTTAGAACAGTTACTCCATGGAATAGACCTACCAAGGTAATATCTACGTCATCACTTCCATCATTCAAAAAGGCATATGATAACTATAAACTTTCTAAATTTACATAAACCGATTTTTTTGTTTTCAGCTATTCAATTGTTTTCATTTATTGTTATTGTTTTTTTAATATAATTTCAATAAATAGAACCGAGGTCAAAAGGAGTTTTACTCCTACTTAACTCGTGTATTCAACCTGTAACCTGTATTAGTTAAACAATAAACTGTTCACCTAATACATGCCAAGGTAACAGAGTTGGCAGTGTGCTAGACTTAGTAAATATAAATATAAATATAAATATAAAGTTTAATTTAATTTTCTGCTAAAAAGTACTTTTATGTAAAAGATTGAAGTAGTAAAAACTAAAACCGTTATTTTACTAATAAATATTTAATTATTAATTAAAAACAATTATTATTGTTACAATTATTAAATAAATAAATTAAAAATTTATTGTAACAGATACAATAGATACAATAGGTATTTATAATCAATACTTTATATTTTGTTTATAGTAATTTAATTTTAAATCCTGAATCCTGAAATAGAAGGTCGAGCTTGTTTACTCTATTATAAATAGGTCGGCTTATTAATTAATGATTTCTGCTATTATTATTATTATTATTATTATTATTTGTGTGGTAAAATGTACATTAATTCTCCTGATTGTATAACGCTTTAATTTGGGATTCAGGATTGTATACCAGTTAAGCAAGTCAAGATGTTTTTCAGTACTTGGTTCTCAAATCGTCCCAAATTATTAGGGGGAAATACGAAATGGAGGGTGGGGTAAAGGAGGCGTTTGCCCCAGAAAAAATCTGAAATTAAGACGATAATTAATTAACAATTGTGGAATACGAGCAACGATATTAAATATATAAAAGTAATAGTAAAATCGGTCTTGTATAACAATGCAAGAACACTACAGTACTTATCAAAAACCAAGGAGAGAAAAATATAAAATAACGTTCTACTTGACTTGTAGCGTGACGAGCGTCTTACCTCGCGACTTTTTTTGTTTCACTTTTTTATTTAAATTATATATATATATATATATATATATATATATATATATTGTAGTATGCTATGTTTATTTCATTTTTGTTAAATTTACAAATATTATTACAGTACAAACATTCTTACTGTCAAAGTTTTTATTAAAAAATAGTTTTATTTTACGACCTAAATTTTTTTAAAGCATAGTGTTCTTGCTACTTAGTGCAGTTTAGTTAGTTTAGCTTAAAACAACAATTTTTAAAAATCAGTGGATCTATTTTTTCTCCATTGTTTTTTATTAGATTTTATCTAGAATGTTGACTTTAGATTGCGTTTTTAATACTTTAATGTTTTTTATGGCGTTGGAAGGAAATCTACTGAACTTTAAGTAAACTGAATTGACTACCGTATTATTTTAAATTAAAGATGTGTACCTTATTTTCTCTTTGTTCTAAGAGGCTTCAAGTTGATTTCATCTTATTTTATTTATCCTATCGGCTTGATAAAATTGATACATTGAGGTTTTGTACCAAATTTATCCCAAGCGATGGCTGTTATTAGGCTTTTGATAATTCGTAATATCCTAAGTAATAATGACCGATAGGGGATGTTTCCCGATGATGATATTGACAACAACAACAACAACCAATATTCGTGGAAAAGTTGCCTCTTTTAGTTCAAAGTTTTTATAGCATCTTATATAATTCCTTTCAACTGTTCACTGTTTCCCATCCATTTATTTGAACTAATTTGGACATCTTATAGCATAATGTAACTATGTCTTATAATGACTCATTCAAAGTATAGTAATTTCGATTTTTGAAAATCATCTATTTACCGTTATGACTATGTTTATATTCATTAGCATATCACATTCTATTTCATTTTGCTTCCATTATTTGTAGTACTACCTTTTTGTAATTTATTTTTGGTGAAAATGTATATTTTACACTGAATGTATTTCCAGTGAGACATTAAACCTTAATGTAATAGTAATAATAATAATAATAAAGTGCCGGTTTGTCTGTTTAAAGTTTATAACCGATGTTGTTTTTCTAACTGAGAAAGTTCACGTGTAGCGTGTATTCAATTTTCTTGTAAAAGATTAATTAAAAATGGCTACATTTCTGATTTTGTACCTTTATGTGATATAACTTGGATTCAGACCATCACATAAGAGGGACAGAATGCACAGCGGTATACCTGGACTTCTGCCTTATAGAATGGCTGCAATTATATATCCAAAGTTTTTAACAGGAATCTTACCAGATGTAGTTATTGTGCTAATGAAGACAACCATGAGACAAATTTAGTTGGTATATCAATATTTGTGAAGAGTAACGCTGTCACAAAGATGCCGTGTATATGTAAAGAAAGTTTATCATTTTCAATGTTTGTTGCGTAAATGAGTTTTCTTTCTTATATGAAACAATAGAATCAATAAAGAGTTGATTGTCATCAACTATATAATGACAATTGAAAAATTCCTTTGTCTTCTATTTTGACGATAAACTTCAATGAGAACTGAAAACTGAACATGTAAAAGGCAGTCTTTTATAAACTTGCATACAACCGGCACTTTTTAAAATACATTTTACTTTAGTAATGGTCTCATTTTTGAAATTATATATATATATATATATATATAATTTAAATAAATTGATTTTATATTTGTACTACTACTACTACTACTACTACTACTATAGAATGCCTCGTAGTCGGGCTAGAAAAAGCTTGAAACGAAAGGCTTCGGTTGAAAACGGCCAGGTTGTTAACAATAACCATTTGGATTTATTGAAGAAAAGGAAAGATACAAGTGCACAATCCTTTGATTTTGAATGTTATCAAAAGAAATTGAATCTGATTGAAAAGGGATTTCACCTATCATGTCCATTAGATTTTCTTATTTTTTTTGAATTTTGCAAATATCTAGATGCCAACAAACCGTTGGGTATGTTTGCCAATGTGAAATGAAAGCTGTATATTTTTTTAGAAGTATTTTATAAACTTGGTTTGCAGTTGGTGGGGCCTTTTGAAGTGCTGGAATTTGATGATGAATTAGTTGTTGAAGATGGTCAATGGACTAACTACTATCGTTATTTTCACGATCCGCCCGAATTTATAACACTGATTACTAATTTAGTAGACGGTTTTCATATTGGCTATTATCGGTAATTGCATTTGACATGTAATTTTTAATTTTTGGATTTAGTGATTTTGTTGAATCGAACGATTGTTTTGTTGTGAAATCTGTACACAATATTAGTGGCAAGTTGAGTTATACAGGACAAAATTTGTTTGCAATCTTAAAGTAAATTTAAAATTAGTCCACATATTTTTGAAAATATGTAGACAAATTCTTAAAGTGAATTCGTCACAATTTTCTAAACATGTTTTGCAAAAGTTGAACGATTTTGTTGAATTGCACAACTTGAATGACATTGATAAGTCGAACGAAAGTAAGATTTGAATACTGTTCCTACTTATTTAGTATGTACTTAGGTTTTTCATTGAGAAAAAAGCAAGTGGTATGTGCAACTATGAACGATATTGGTTTGGTGGTACATACTTCTGGGCGGAACATTGGATATCGACCTTTGAGTGTTTCTTACAGTAAGAGTTGAAGCAGCTTTATTAAGTGATTGATTTTATATGGCATTATTATTATTATTATTATTATCATCATTATTCATTTGGTTGGTGACAGTCACACCTTCATTATCTCTATATTTCTACACCTTGATAAGTGCAACAAAAACGTAGAAGAATAACGAAGTTTCTTGGTTGCTAGATGGCATCTTTGTGACGACACCGCTGTTATCAAAGATTGACTGGACCGCTTGAATTTTTGTTAGGGTTAGGCCAACGGATACATGTAGTATACATATACGCCAGGACACCTTTGAAGTACCCTGTGTGTATACTTGCACCTAATCACCGAAATGGAATCCCAGTGATATCGCTGTACACTCGGACTCTGCTGTTATTAGTCTGTGAGCATCTAGTTCAGGATGCACCACATGGGAAAGGAACAGTCAGGAATTGAGATTTTGCAAGAAATTTTTAATCCTTAGGATTATTAGTATACCTATGATTATGATTATTATTTTGCTGCGAATTTTATTAATATACCTATGGACCAATACATCAGTGACCGAGTGCACAGCGGTGTAACTGGTTTTCTGCCTTTACAGATGAGCGCAAGCATTGTTAAAAAGTATTTCACAACATACGTATACCATATACAGCCGTTGAGATAAGAAAGATAACCCCTGACAAAAAATCAGGTGATATTGCTAATCTTTGTGAACAGTAGCAGCGTCACGACGATGCTACCTAGCAGTTAAGAGAATACTCTTACTTTTGTTATGCTTATCAAGCCATTCAGTTGATTATTATAGAAATAATAATAATAATAATAATAGGTAACTACTTCACCAACCGCAATGCATGCATTGAAGAATAAATTTGATTAATGTTTTGTAGCTACAAACAATAGGGGATAATTAAAATTTTGATTATTGTCGTTTGTACCGCGTAGGGGAATTGACCAAATTGTTGGAAGACGTAGCAAATGCTCCAACTGAAGACGATCAATTGAATAAATTTGATCCCATTTGTTCGTTGATAAGTTATGCTCAGTTTGCCAACGACGAAGGTGACTACGGTCAAAGTTTGGAATTGGGTCTGTCCATGATTGCTTTTCGTCCCAAATGTAAGTCAACAACGATGTCATTTTGGTTGGTGATCATCTGGTCACCTCTTCATTATTTCCCGTATTTATACGACATGTAGAACGATCGATTTCGATGGCTTGACAAGCGTAACACAAACGTAGAAGAATAACAAAAGTTTTTTGGCTGGTAGACGGCATCCTTGTGACGTCGCCACTGTTTGCAAAGATTGACGAGGCCGCCTGATTTTTTGTCAGGGTTATCTCCCTTAGCCCAAGGCTACATATGATATACGTATACATTTAGATACCTTTTAAGTATACTGGGTGTATGTTTGCACCCACCCGCCGTAGCGGAAGCCCAGCACTCGGACCCTGCTGTTATTAGTCTAGATGCCTAGGGGCACCTAGTCCAGGATGCACCACGTGGAGGACTAACAGTCAGGAATATCACCATTATTGGAAATTGAGACTTTATAAGCATTACTCAAATCCTCAGGATCATTAGCATCCCAAATGATTATTTAAGAGTTGTTGCAATTAATTTTGTGCCCATGAGGTGGTCTAGGGGGTACAGCGCTTGACTTGGACCTGGGTGGGCATCCGGGTTCGAATCCTACCGCCGGTTCACTAAATGCGGGCCAATGTTTGGCTTTGTTAACAACGTCCACTGTTCAAAAGATGCGTTTCCCGTCAAAACATTCAAGGTATTGAAAATAATGAAATAAAAATAAAGGGCTACTAACGACTCTACGAAGATTTGAGTAAAGGCTTGTAAAGTTTCAATTTACAATTTCCCGACTATTGCCTCCTCTATTTGGTGCATCCTGGATTGGGTGTCCGCAGGTATATGTAGCCTTGGTGCTAAGTGAGATAATCTTGAAAATAATTTGGCAGTTACGTCATTCATTTCATTTCATTTTGGTTGGTGACGTGATCACCTCTTCATTATTTTCCATGTTTATACGGCATATAAAACAACCGACTTCGATGGCTTGATAAGCGTAAAAACGTAAAAGAATAACAAAGTTTCTTGGCTGGTAGACGGCATCCTTGTGATGTCGCCACTGTTCGCAAAGATTGATAAGGCCGCCTGATTTTTTGTCAGGGTTATCCCCCTTAACCCAATTATTACATATGATATACGTATACTCGAAGATACCTTTTAAGTACAGTGGCAACGTCTCAAGGATGCCGTCTACCAGCCAAGAAACTTCGTTATTTTTCTACGGTTGTTACGCTTATCAAGTCATCGAAGTCAATCGTTTATATATCGTATAAATATGGGAAATAATGAAGATGTGATCACGTGATTACTAACCAAAATGAAAATCAATGAATGTTATCCTACGTGTTCCAGAACATTCAGCCCAGAATACATCATATAGCAGTGACAGTCATTAATATTAACATTACTGTAAATCGATACTTTATAGACATTTTTCAGATTACCAGGATTATTAGCATCTCACTACCGAAATAGAAAATATGAAAATTAAGTTGATGAAGTTGTATTATTTTTTTTAAACAATTTAAAATTAACGTGACTAAATGTTGTTGTGTATTTTTTGTTAATTAATATGCAAATTAGTTTATTGTGTTGTAAGAAACATTTACATACAACACAAGCTTAATAATAGAAGCGTAATATTTATTTTTAGAATGATTAAATTTTGAAATTATTTAACTACTGGAGGATTATTAATTACATAATTGGATTTTCTATATGTTTTTGTGTGTGCAAATATTGAATGTTATAAATAATATTTGTAAATCAATATGTTTAAGGGTTTATTAAAAACATTTTTCAAATTTTGTATGGAGATAGTTTTTGAGCAGAAAAATAGTCTACCAAATTGGTGAAACAATATTTTATGAAATCATCATCATCATCATCGCGGATAAACATCCCCCATCGGTTATTATCACTCAGGGTAGTCCAAAATACCAAAACGTTAACTTTTGTAGTGTGTACTCAAAGAACGACACTTGCGAGGTGTGCTGACATTAAATGTTAATTACATCCCCCCCCGAGTTAAACCCCTCCAATGATCTCTGTTGGCTGCATAGGGGTAAACAAACGGACGCCCATTTAAATAATTCATTTGGACGAGATGGGGCTTAGCATAAATAAAAGACTCAGTTCGCATGCTACAATGTCTGTCCAAATTTTTCGTTGGTCGCCTGATTAAATGACTGTGTGAACTAATAATGTCTATTCATTCATTGTGATTGGTGACATAGTCAACTCTTTATTATTTGTACGGCATATTAAGTGATCGAAGTTGATGGCTTGGTAAGCTTAACACAAACGTGGAAGAATAAAGTTTCTTGGCTGGTAGATGCCATCCTTGTAACGTCGCCACTGTTCACCAAGGATTGACGAGGTCGGCTGATATTTTGTCGGGGCGATCGTCCTCAGTCTAACGGTACCTTTTAAGTATTCTGGGTACATGCTTAGTTATACCGCTGTGCATTGGGTCCCTGATGGTATTTGTCTGGACAATTATGGGCGCATAGTCCAGGATGCACCACACGGACGACAAACAGTCAAGATTATTGCAATTATTTATTTATTCATTCATTTTGGTTGGTGACGTGGTCACCTCTTCATTATTTCTCATATTTATACGACATATAAAACGATTGACTTCGATGGCTTAATAAGCGTAACAAACGTGGAAGAATAACAAAGTTTCTTGGCTGGTAGACGGCATCCTTGTGACGTCGCCACTGTTCGCAAAGATTGACGAGGCCGCCTGATTTTTTGTCAGGGTTATCTCCCTTAGCCCAAGGGCTACATATGGTATACGTATACCTTTAGATACCTTTTAAGTATCCTGGGTGTATGTTCGCACCCACCCGCCGTAGCGGAAGCCCAGTTATACTGCTCTACACTCAGACCCTGCTGTTATTAGTCTAGATGCCTAGGGGCACCTAGTCCAGGATGCACCACGTGGAGGACGAACAGTCAGAAATATCATCATCATTATAAACATACTCAAATTCTCGTGGATCTTTAGCATCCCTATTTTAATTATTGGAAATTGGGACTTTATAAGCATTACTCAGCATCCTCGTGGTTCATTAGCATTTGTATATTTTAAATAGCCCTGTTTTTGTAAAATATGGTACTTGCTGTTGCGTCAGCTTATTGCCAATGTTTGTTTTGGCTTATTTGTCTTTTGTGAAGTTATATTGTTTTGAAATATTTTGATTCTATATTTTAATGAAAATTGTATGTAAATTATTACTATTATAATTAGATTATAATTTGCTAATAATTCTGATGATTTAAGCAATGTCATCAAAGTCTCTATTTCCAGTGATGATGGTGTTCCTGATTTCGTATCTCTATGGATTAAGGACCGAGTACACAGCGGTATTATTAGACTTCCGCTTTGGAGGATGGGTGCATATATATAGTATGGTAGCGGTCTGGCTAAGGGCAATAATCCTGATCAAAGATCAAACATGTTTATCAATCTTTGCGAACAGTGCTGTCTTTACAAGGCTACCGTCAAGCAATTAAGAATCTTCTTTATATTTCTACGTTTATTATCCTTATCGAGCTATTAGAGTCGATCATTTGGAAATAATGAACAGGTGACTACGTCACCAACGAAATGAATGAATGAATCAATATATCAGAAGTGCATTTGCACCATATTTGTAGTTGGATGGCTATATGTTCGAGTTCTGCAACCAACACGACGTATGTATTTCAGTTCTTCACTAAATGTTTACTTTCTAAATAGTTTTGTGAAATATTTAAGCAATAAAACCTACAATAATAATAATAATAATAATGTATTATTTAATGCCAATTGTAAAATTACTTTTGTACAGGATTTATATGTACAATGTGGCATTTCTATTTATTGATATTTGTTTTTATTAAAGCACAGTCTTTGGAAAAATGCAGTCTATTCAACCGAGATATTAAACGGCTTTTGTCAGTAGGATACAAATTGGGCGGTCGGTCGAAGTTCGCTGATGTGATCGAACGACACATGAATGACAGACGTCTGGAGCCGGTGACATTTTCGAACAGCCACTGATTCGACACTTATTCCGACTTTTTATTTTTAAACTTGTTTACATATATATATATATATTGATGTTATTTTTATATGTTCAATAAAATCTATAGATTCAGTGTAGTATATTTCTATAATATCTGTACGGTTCATATTAGTAAAACGTTTTTTACACTATATTCGATTTCAATGGCTTTATTTCATTTTTTCATTTTGGTTGGTGACGTGGTCACCACTTCATTATTTCCCATATTTATACGACATGTAGAACGATCGATTTCGATGGCTTGACGAGCGTAGACAAACGTGGAAGAATAACAAAAAGTTTCTTGGCTGGTAGACGGCATCCTTGTGACGTCGCCACTGTTCGCAAAGATTAACGGGGCCGCCTGATTTTTTGTCAGGGTTATCTCCCCTTAGCCCAAGGGCTACATATGGTATACGTATACCTTTAGATACCTTTTAAGTATCCTGGGTGTATGTTCACACCCACCTGCCGTAGTGGAAGCCCAGTTATACTCTCTACACTCAGACCCTGCTGTTATTAGTCTAGATGCCTAGGGGCACCTAGTCCAGGATGCACCACGTGGAGGACTAACAGTCAGGAATATCATTACTCAAATCCTCAGGATCATTAGCATCCCTATTGATGCGAATAACAAACGTAGAAATATAAAGAACATTTCTGGTTGCTAGAAAGACATACAAATAGTTCATTCTTTATATTTTCTGGGTTGGTAAAAAATTGACTAAATACGGCATGCACGAGTTGTAGTAGATTTTTTGCTGCATTGGATGCAAATGAATTTTCTCGTTTTGTCTCGTGCAACTGATTTGTTGAGGTCGGCATGTAGTGAGTGATTGTTGTCATCCATTTATATGCGATGGGGATGCTAATGATCTTGAGGATTTGAGTAATGCTTATAAAGTTTTAATTTCCAATGATGGTGATATTCCTAACTGTTCATCCTCTACGTGGTGCATCCTGGACTAGGTGTTTATAGGCATGTAGACTAATAACAGTAGGGACGAGTGCACAGTGGTATAACTGGGCTTCCACTACGGTGGATGGGTGCAAGCATACGCCTAGGGTACTTAAAAGGTATATGTCTACCATATGTAGCCGTTGATCTAAGGTAGATAACTCTAACAAATAAACAGGTGGCCTTGTCAAACTTTGCGAACAGTGGCGTCGTTACAAGGACGCCAAATACCAGCCAATAAACTTTGTTATTCTTCCACGTTTGTTACGCTTATTCAGCTATTGAAGTCGATTGTTTAATATACCGTAGAAATGTAGAAATAATGAAGAGGCGACTACTGGTCACCAACCACAATGAAATGAAAAATGGTTTATGTGTGAAAGAGTCATGTGTGCTGCAATACTAGTCACAATTTTTTGCTATGATAGAACATTTTTACACCATTGGTATGGATAAAGAAAATGAGAGATTAAGGATGCATAATAATAATTGCAAGATTACAATTGGAACAATGTTTTAGTAACATGATTTGTGGTTTGAAACTTTTTCAAATTTCAAGACAAATTGATATTTTGAAAGACGCCCCAGCAATTCGTACATAGTATTTTTTGTTTGGTACAAAAGGTTGGATAAATATGGAATACACAAAGTGTAGCAGATATTTCTTTTGCATTGAATGTGGGTCAGCACACGACTCGAATCTGAGTGGTCATGGGTTCGATCCCGAGCACTTGCACTAAATGTGGGCTACTCTCAAATGCCCACTGCTGGGATACATTGTTATTTCACCGGGTGGAATATCCGAGAGTGCGTAGTTCGGCGGTAAAGCGGTCAATTCAAATTCGGATGGGCGTGGGGTTGATGTTCACCACCGGCCTACTAAATGCGGGCCCATATTTGTTTCGGTCAAATGCCCACTACCAAACATTTGAAATAGTTCGAGCGACCGAAACTTCTGCATCGCCAAATCGTGTTTATTTCTAGCCAACGTGCAATTAAGTTACCATATAAAATACACTTAGTAAAAAGACTGCAAAGCTATTATAATATATTAGTTTTCTACTTCTTTTCGATATAGTGTTGTAATCGTTTAGATTAGAAATATAACAGACACGCCAAACTCGGAAACTAAATGGGTCGTCATCATCATTTTGGTTGGTGACGTGGTCACCTCTTCATTATTTCCCATATTGATACGACATGAAGAACGATCGATTTCGATGGCTTGACAAGCGTAGACAAACGTGGAAGAATAACAAAGTTTCTTGGCTGGTAGACGGCATCCTTGTGACGTCGCCACTGTTCGCAAAGATTGACGAGGCCGCCTGATTTTTTGTCAGGGTTATCTCCCTTAGCCCAAGGGCTACATATGGTATACGTATACCTTTAGATACCTTTTAAGTATCCTGAGTGTATGTTCGCACCCACCCGCCGTAGCGGAAGCCCAGTTATACTGCTGTGCAATCAGACCCTGTTGTTATTAGTCTAGATGCCTGTTGGCACCTAGTCCAGGATGCACCATGTGGAGGACGAACCGTCGGAATATCACCATTATTGGAAATTGAGACTTTATAAGCATTACTCAAATACTCAGGATCATTAGCATCGTCATACGGTTATGTTCGAAATTGTTGCAGGAGTACTTCAAGGATATATTTTGTTACCGTTTTTGTTTCTTCTGGTAATTGATTTTATTATAACTCGGTCCATGAATAATTTGTCTTATGGTATTCAATGGATTCATCGTAGATTAACAAGGTTGGACTTTACCGATGATATTGGTATACTCAGTGAGACTCCTAAAATGATTCAAAATATGACAACACGTTTCAGTGATATTAGTTCTCGCATTTGGCTTACGAATTAATGTTCAAAGACAAAAGTGTTGTGCACAATGTCAAAATTAGTAGACAAAATATTGATACTGTTGATTCTTTTACATATCCGAGAAGTATCATTGGTAAAGACTGAAAAATCGAACTTGGTGTTAAGGTTAGACTTGGAAAGACAATGTCAGTCTTTCATAGACTAAAATCACTATAGTGATGTTCCTCCATCTGTCTAAAGATAAAACTCTTTTTGTACGCATCAATAATTATTCCTACGGCTATATATGGGAGTAAAACGTGGAAGTAAACAGACAAGATTGATAAGATGGTGGATGTTTTTCATTGTCGGTGTCTTAGAAGTATTTTAGAGATTACCTGAAGCAATCACATTTGAAATAATGAGATTCTGAAAAGAACTAACTTTTGTTCACTACATGACATTATTACGATTAAACGAAAAAAAGTACTTGGTTAAATTTTACGTTTTCTGTCCGAAAGACCAGCAGGAACGGCTTTGGAATAGACAATTGAAGATGGTGAAATTAAGTTTGGGGTTGATTACAGAAAACGGAAAAATCTAATTGAAATAAATGCTTCATGGGATCAAACAAAATGTTCGAATACATGAAAAAAGTTTGTTGTCTCATGTTTGTTTTGAATTATGTGACTGTTGATTTTTTTTTCTGTAATTATTATCTTGATGCCCCATGTTTATTTTTATAACTATAGGGTTTTGTAATATTAATAATAATAAATAATAGAGTATCACTGCTGGTACTAAATACAGTCCCTACCGAAAAATAGTTTAAAAATATCTAATTGCTGAAAAGCGTTTTTTATCAACCAATATAAAAATTAAATAAAATTTTCAATTCCTTTGAACTATTTTTTTACATATATGAAAGAAAATTAACAGAACAAGAATAAATAAAATATTCTTGAATTAGAATTAGATGTGTCGAAAACACAATTGGGGTCATAAAATAGAGTCAAGTATGTTTTTGACAAAACATTTTTTTGATGCAACAAACTGTACTGTTGCTTACTGATATGTATAATTTTAGGGTCAACGATAAAACGCACACATACTGGACTTGCTATTATATAATTACATAGAAGGACTGTATCCAATGGGGATTACTAATCATTATCATCATCATCAGACCAAAAATACGAGTTGAACAAAATGTTGTTTTTTAAAGATAAAAATAAACAAGGTCAAACAAGATAAAACTGTCACTTGATTGCATATGTAGATAGGCAAATTAGTTTACAGTAAAAAACATGTATTTCGAGCGTTATGTGGCATTCGGTTAAACATGCTGATTTTCTTACAAAAGTCGAATTTTAGATAGTATTCTATTATAATACACTCAATATTGTATGAAAGTATTCAATAGAAATATGCTTTGTGATTTGTCTCTTCTAACACACCATCTTTTTGGCTTCATTTTACCAATTTTGCATTTAATGAGCTCATACTAATGGAATAAATTGAATACTGTTCTATTAGCGTACTATTAACTGTAGTACGTTTGTTTAGTAATATCACGCCTTTTCTCGCATATCATAATGTATATAACTTTTGAGTATACGTTAATTTTGAGGTTTTTTAGTTTCTGTAGTTTAATCTTATTTTATTTTCTGACTGATGTTACATACTGGTAATTGTATCATATTTTTATAATTGTACATAATAATAATTATTATAGTGCTATTATTATTACTATTATTATTTTTATTGCGAATGAAATTATATTTGCTGTTATTGTTATTATTATTATTATTATTATTATTATTATTATTATTATTATTATTTTTATTATTATTGTTATTGGGTTAAATACTTCAGTAGAAGTAGCTTTTAGCACAACCATCAATTAATATTAAATTATTGCCAATATATTTATTAAGGCACGATTTTTGAATGAGTAAAAAACTACTATTTTGATGTAGCCTCTCGTTCAATTTTGTTAAACAGTGATCGCATATTGATCGACATTACTAACGGCAACGCCATTTTCTTTATAGGAATGATTTTTAAAGCTTGTTGATAGCCAGAGTGATGATATTTCTTTTTGTTTGTTTATAACATATTGGAATATTTAGTTGCATATTCAATATTAGCGTTTTGTGATGAAGTAAAAATGTTCTATTAAAACAAATTTTTTAAGAAATAATCATATGCCGGGGTGGTCTAGCGGTACAGCGCTCGAATTCGGACCTCAGTGGACATGGGTTCGAATCCCACCATCGGCACTAAAATGCGGGCCCACGTTCGGTTTCGCTAAAATGTCCACTGTTGAAAAATGTTTCTCCTGAAACATTCAAAGTAGCAAACATAAAATAAATAAATAAAAAAATAGTCGTTATAATAAATTGATAAAAAAAATCATCTTATTTTATATTTTTAATTAAAAAAAAATACTGCTAATCAATGTACGTATATTTTGTAAATTTCCGATGTTTATAAAATTGTAGCGCAACCGTTCGAGAGCCCGCGTATTATTATTATTATTGTGCTGTTGTAAAAACCATAAATTTTTAAAATAATAAACTAATGTTTATTTGTAATACACAATTTATATTGTGGTCATATGCAACGTTGTACAATAACTATTTTAATTAATGAACTTCCTTTTGTAGATGTACAATCGTGAAAGAATGACCTTTATTTTAATTGGACTGTGCACAACATTTTTTCTATTTTATTTTCTATTATTATTATTATTATTAGTTATTAATTAAATGTATTAAGGATTAGTCATATATTAATTGATTAGGTTTACATTTTGTTGAAAAAATTAATAGTGGTATTTGAAAAGACATGGCTAATTAGTTTTTGCCAATGTAAAAGGAACAGTTCAAATCAATGGGTAAAAATAAAAAATATTTTGTTATTTTACAATTGTTTTGGCATTCGACTAAATAGTATATGAATAAGCGATTTGCAACAATATTGTATGATGTTTTAATGTAAATACGTACAATTTTATTTATTTGGTTATTATTGCTTGAATGCCTCTCATTTAGTACTGACAATAGTAAGTTCGAGTGCAACTCTGTACTACTGACCACTCTTGTAGCAATAGCGTTAAATAATAATAATAATAATAATAATGTGGTTGTAGTTTACTTATTATTTTTTTGAAAGTTAATATAAACAGTTTGAAAACCTACTATTATCATTATCAGTAGTATTAAAAATGATCATTATTTAAATAATTTAGCATATGATGCACTTTCAACGCAAGCATGTTTATAATATGGTGGTTGTAAACTGTAAACAATTGTTTTTGTCAAAAAACGACAAATAAATTTTTCTTTACTGTATTTAAGAAATAAATAATTAAAATTGTTTTAATTTTGTAAAAGTACATTTATTTTAGTCTGCCTGATTAAACATGTATTCAATAATCCTTATGAACAAAATGTATTATAGTAATAATTGTGGTAAATTTCTATACTTGAAGTTTTTCATTTTTA
>JAKXYG010000388.1:372500-457500 GCA_025895645.1 Cardicola forsteri | reverse complement strand
GAAATATTTTTTAACACGTAGGCATTTGGAGTAACAAGACGTGGGCTTGTATTTATTATTATTATTATTATTATTATTAAAAAACCCTTTTGGTGTAAAATAAGTATGATTTTACAAAATAACTGTAACAGTCACAAACAACAACAAAAGCCTATAATTTAAGAATAACATAGGGCAACAAAATAATTCCATATGTTTGAACAATTTACCAAGATTTATTGCAGAAGTCAGGTGGTTAACATTGGGCTCAAACCCTACCCCTTTATCCAGGCTAGAGACTGACTGGATTCGTTTACTTTTGATCTTCTCTAAAATATCACATATATCTTTTTATAAATATATATTTATTATAATAATAATTATTAAATTATTTAACACAGCATTTTCTATTATTCGCATAATGCATGACCAATTATTATTATCATTATTATTACTATTACTAGTATTATTATTATTACTATTATTCTTATTATTATTATTGCTACTATTATTATTATTATTATCATTATTATTACTATTAATATTATTATTATTATTATTACTATTACTATTACTATTATTATTATTATTATTGCTTTATTACTACTGTTATTATTATTATCATTATTATTACTATTACTATTATTGTTATTATTATTATTATTGTTTTTGTTATTGTTATTGTTATTGTTACTGTTATTATTATTATTATTATCATTATTATTGTTTATTACTATTACTTGTTACTATTATTATTATTATTATTATAACTATTATTACTATTACTATTATTGCTATTATTATTATTGCTAGTATTATTATTATTGTCATTATTATTACTATTACTATTTTTATTATTATTGTTATTGTTATTACTATTACTATTATTATTATTATTATCATCATTACTATTACTATTATTATTATTATTATTATTATTATTATTATTATTATTATTATTATTATTATTATTATTATTATTATTATTATTATTACTATTATTATTATTGTTTTTATTATTATTAAAAACCCCTTTTGTTTTAAAATAAGTATGGTTCTACAAAATAACAGTAACAGTTACAAGCAACAACAAAAACTCATAAGATGGGCAACAAAATGATTCTATGTGTTCGAACAATTTGCCAAGATTTATTGCAGAAGTCAGGTGGTTAACATTGGGTCTAAACCCTACCTCTTTATTCAGGCTAGAAACTGGCTAGATTCGTTTACTTTTAATCTTTTCTAAAATATCACATATATCTTTTTATAAATATATATTTATAATAATAATAATTATTAAATTATTTAACACAGCATTTTCTATTATTTGCATAATGCAATGACCACTAATAAGTTAAATTAAAAATAAACAATTTTTACACAATTTTAACCAAATAGTTGATCAACTATATAAAAACGTGTCAACATATATATATATATATATATATATATATATATTAGTCAAAACCTTTTTTTCCAAAACGCATGGAGGTAACAAGATTGGTTTATGTCATTGTTCATTAAAAATTTAGCATATTAAAAATTAAAAATTAACTTAAGTTTTATAAAATTAGTTATTAGAATTATAATTTCATCTTTTTATCGTAGTTCTATTAATGTGTTTCCTTTTGTTTTCTCAAATAAACGAGGTTGGGTTACAAATTGAGTCAAAACTGGATAAGCATAGGTTCGAATCTCACTACCGACATTAAATAAATGCCACGCTGTTTAGACTTTGATAATTGTTTTCTTTTTAAACCATTGCGGTTATTAGCAAATATTTAACTGGTTGACTTAAAACCAAGTGGATTTGTTACTCAAGTGCATCTGACAATTTTAAAATAAAAATAATCTCTTCAAAACCCATTAATAAATATAACCGAACCGTGCCAAATATAAGTTAATAAACCAGGCAGTAAGCAAGGACCAATATAGTAAAGTCCTAGTTAAAGGGTTCTCTCACTTGCTAAGCCGGTAGTAACGTAGCAGCATTTGAGGATACTGGGTAATTAGAATGGATTAAATTCACTATAAATTTACAGGTCCAAGGTCATCCACCCGTAGCTCAGTGGTTTAAGGCGCTCTCCTGACATCAGATGTGGCCTGGGTTCAAGTTCATGTGTGTGTAAAACGTGCGTTGATGATGATTTTAAATAAGGATGAAACAGCTGTACAGTGCTCCTAGTTAACCTAAAATTAAATGGATTTCTTAGGCACTATTCGGAAAGTGCTAAAAAGGAGTTAATTAAATTAAAACAAAATCTATTTATTACCAATAAAAATTTTGTTATAATGTGTAAAAACTGCTTTTGTTAGTTAGAAAGGTATAATTTATTTTATTTTATTTATCTTCAAAAAAAATTATTTTATGTCTATTACTTTGAATGTTTTACAAAAAACATCTTTCAGCAGTAGACATATTAGCAAAGCCGAACGTGGACCCGCATTTTAGTGGGCTGGTGGTGGGATTCAAACCCCGATGCCCATCAAAGTCGAAATCGAGCGCTGTACCGCTAGACCACTCCGGGACAAATTTACATTAGAGTAAGAATGGCTTTGTGAGGAAAAAATGTTCTATTGTTTTTTCAAAACATTTAATAAAATTATTTTATAAAAAATTATTAATATTTTGTATTATTCAAAGCCTAGATAAAATATTAATTAGACTTTTATTTATAAAATCAGGAATATTTATATGAATAATACAAAAAACCCATTTAAATTCAATGATTAATATTCTAAAATAATTGTTGACATTTATTTTTACTTACATTTTAGCATTCAGTAATCAATTATTTTTAAAGCGTATTACAACAAAAAAAAGCTTTTTTGTTAAAAGATAAAAGAAGAAATTGTATAAAAATGGAAAAATAAATAATAATTACTTTTTTCTTCTTCGGACTTGGGTGAGCATAGGTTTGAATCCTACTACCGGCCCACTAAAATGCGGGCCCATGTTTGGCTTCGTTAAATATTCATTACCAAAAGATGCGTTTTACGTAAAGCATTCAAACTGCTAAACATAAATAAATAAGGTAAGGATTAAATTTATGCAAATACCCCCATCGTATATTATACAAGTATTAATAAATTTACAATAAACAGCAATTGTGCTAAACGATTCATTAATTTTAATTAGTTGTTTATGTTTGAATGGATTGGAGAAAAAAATGTTGAATAGGAGGATTTTTAATGCTGGCAGTGGTACTAAAACCTATGCCTAATCAAGTTTGAGTCCAGTGATGTAGCAGTAAAATATAAAAAAAGATTATGCAATCTAAAAGGTTTCAAATTGTAGATATTATGTTTGTTTTTTATTACACTAAAGTATGTACATTTTATTTTATTTCTACTACTCTAAATGTTTTATAAGGAACATGTGTTTCAGCGGTGGGCATTTTTATCAAAGATAGAAAACAAGTACTTTATTTTTTTTACTCCGCCTAGTTTGGATCAGAAATAATTTAATTTAGTCAGTCCTAAGCGTGGATAAAAGAGGAAGTTTTGAGCACAAAATTAGCAACATGGCCTCTGTAAAAAAATTATACTGCTACGGAAACAACCAAAGGACGCCATTCCGGCAAACAACTGCAAAAAAATGATTGCACGTATCCGGATGACAGAGTTACACAGATGACAGGGTTAAGTGAAAGCTGAAAGGAAGTACAATCTTCGAATTGCAGAATCTTCAATGCCAACAAGACTTTGTTATTGTTATTGTTGTTTTGCTGTAATTGTTGTCTTATTGTCCCATGCTTATTTTTAAAGCAAAAGGGTTTTGTTTAATAATAATAGTAATAATATAATAAACGTGGGCTCGCATTTGGTATCGTGGTAGAGATTGAACCCATGTCCACCCAAGTTTGGGTCAAGCGTTGTATTATTAACCCACAAGAACATGTATATTTTATCAGTGCCGGTGGTGGGATTCGAACTCACACCGACCCAGTTCTGTTTCGAACACTCTAGTCACTTGTTACAATTGTTAATTATTCTACCAGTTGTTCCGCTTTCATTATCGTTTTATGCTGTAAACAGGCCGTGTTAACTAGATTGAACGGAATAAAATTAAAAGTACATGCGGAATTGGCAGAAGTGGGGTTGATCTAGGTGCAAATAGTCATCAATTTAAGTGTAACAACTGGCGCTAAATACGGGACTTTATCTACAGTTTTTCTAAATATTCATTTATTTGTTTTTTTTTCAGAGATTTAGGCAAAAAAATTGATAGAAAAGAATGTAGCAAATTAAAACCAATTTAAAAATTTTTTTTAATAGTAAATAAATTTTTATATTTCGCAATTGTAAGATTAAAGAAATTGTTACTGGAATTAAAAAAGCTTAAGAATTAATTTTAGTTTTTATGAATTGTTAATTTTAAACATTTTCTTATTTTATTTAAAAAAATATATATATTCTATAACAATAACAATAATAATAATAATAATAATAATTTAAAAAACTATATTATTACATTTTCATTTGTTTTAAAATATGACTTTTATAATATAAAAAACATATTTCATGGTAAATGTTCAAATACTATTGGAAAAATACAAAGCAATAATTTTTTTGTGCATAATGTTAAACCAAGTATTTGAATATTAGCGCTTGCTTTATTATGCGACCAATGTCATGATTATTTTAGTAAATTATTATTATTATTATTATTATTATCATTATTATTATTATTATTAACATTATCATTATTATTATTATTATTAACATTATCATTATTATTATTATTATTAGTAACATTATTATTATTATTATTATTATTATTATTATCATTATTATTATTACTATTATTATTATTATTATTATCACTATTATTATGGTTATTATAATTATGATTACTATGATTATTATTATTATTATTATTATTATCATCATTATTATTATTATCATTATTATTATTATTATTATTATTATTATTATTATTATTATCATTATTATTATTATTATTATTATTATTATTATTATTAACATTATCATTATTATTATTATTATTAGTAACATTATTATTATTATTATTATTATTATTATCATTATTATTATTATTATTATTATTAACATTATCATTATTATTATTATTATTAGTAACATTATTATTATTATCATTATTATTATTATTATTATTATTATTAACATTATCATTATTATTATTATTATTAGTAACATTATTATTATTATTATTATTATCATTATTATTATTATTATTATTATTATTATTATTATCATTATTATTATTATTATTATTATTATTATTATTATTATTATTATTATTATTATTATTATTATTATTATTATTAACATTATCATTATTATTATTATTATTAGTAACATTATTATTATTATTATTATTATTATTATTATCATTATTATCATAATAATAATAATAATAATAATAATTATTATTATTATTATCATTATTATTATTACTATTATTATTATTATTATTATCATCATTATTATGGTTATTATAATTATGATTACTATGATTATTATTATTATTATTATTATTATCATCATTATTATTATTATCATTATTATTATTATTATTATTATTATTATTATTATTATTATTATTATTATTATTATTATTATTATTATTATTATTTATTATCATTATTATTATTATCATTATTATTATTATTATTATTATTATAATTATTATAATTATTATAATTATGATTACTATGATTATGATTATGATTATGATTATGATTATGATTATTATTATTATTATTATTATTATTATTATCATTATTATTAGTTATTATAATTATGATTACTGTAATTATTATTATTATTATTATTATTATTATTATTATTATATTGTTATTATTATTTATTTCCAAACCCTTTCGTTTTAAAGGGCAGGGTTCAACTAGATTGTTCGATGTTATTGTACATTAAATGTTTGGCTTCAAAAGTTGTGAGTATTAACAATTGCAATTTTTTTGAATTTTGTTATACACTGTCATGTTTTTACTTCTTTGTTCCATAGTTGAACAAAATGGTGTTTTGGTGCCACGTTTTATCAATATATCTTTTACATAGTACAGGTTACTAATCTTGCCCCCTTTACATTTTCTTAACCAGACTTGCGACTGACTGCAATTTAATTTTTACCTTTTTAGTTTTACGGAGAAGGTCAATGGAATAAATAGACTAAGCAAATGCAATTTAATTACTTGTTTGTTGTTTTAAACCAAAGCATAGTTTCGTAAAATTTATTTCTTGTTGTTTCTTAAGTAAAATCAATAGAATAACGCTATGCTAACTATTATTTTAACCATTATTCTTTTAACAACTCTGTCTAGTTTGGATCAGAAATGATTCAATTTAGTCAGTCCCAAGCGTGGATAAAAGAGGAAGTTTTGAGCGCAAAGTTAACAACATGGCCTCTGTAAAAAAATTATACTGCTACGGAAACAACCAAAAGGACGCCATTCCGGCAAACAACTGCAAAGAAATGATTGCACGTATCCGGATGATAGAGTTACACAGATGACAGGGTTAAGTGAAAGCTGAAAGGAAGTACAATCTTCGAATTGCAGAATCTTCAATGCCAACAAGACTTTGTTATTGTTATTGTTGGTTTGCTGTAATTGTTGTTTTATTGCCCCATGGTTATTTTTACAGCAAAAGGGTTTTGTATAATATAAAATATATGATATTTTTTAAATAAGACTGACTAAGTAACCAATTATTGAATAAAATGCTTTTTTGACTAAAACATACAATTTTGTTTGTATTCAAAATAACACAATCTTTATTAAATAACATAGTTCGTGTTACTGCAAGTGTATATTTGTATACATTAAATAAAATGACCAATCTCAAGTTTTTATTAAAGCACTTGAGCACTTGCACAGTTTTAAATAATTTATTTTTTACTACTCTAAATGTTTCCTTCAAGAAAGACGCTTCTTTTAACAGTAGATATTTTAGCATTTAATGCTGGTGGTTGATAACAAACTTGTACCCATTTAGGTTTGAATTGAGCGCTGTAACGCTAGACTAGTCACTACTTGAATACTTTACAAAAAAACGGTTTTTAGCAAGCGGATATTTGGCAAAACCAAACGAGAATTTGCATTTTAGTGTAACTCAAATGTATGCCTACTCATTTTTAACTCAGTAGGTAATGCTTTTGCATGACATCAAGTTTGTGCAATTGATAAAGTTATGTACCACCACTGTATCTGCCAGTTCACTTGCAATTGTGGTGACAAATATATTAGTCGGATAACTTGTCGCTTAGCTAAACGGGCCAAAGAACACATTCCTAATTCGATCGATAAAGAGTCCAACTCAAATGAACGTTTGTGCGCTTCGTTAATATTACGTCATGTGATTCAAACAAAACACCGAGGTAACTTTAAAGTGTTGATAACTGCTCAAACTGCTAATATGTTAAAAACATTCGGAATCTGTTTGCATTCACACATTAAAGCCCATTGTGTGTACACGAAAACAATTTATAACTTTATTAAATTTATCTTGGACATGTGTATGTTTGTGTAGTTATTACTGTTAAGTTAATTGCATCATATTAAAACATATATTTTTTCGATATATATATACAGGGTCCAAAATGGTACTTGTCAGTGAACTCTTAGTTTTCAATTTTTGCTGTTTTAACTTGAAAGTTTTTTTTTCAACAAAGTAATTATGCTAAAATAATATGGACTATCAATACTTAAAGTCAATTGTTTTTTAACTTTTTCATAATTATAAATAGTTGAGTATCCTGGAATTTTTGAATAAATGGTATTCAAGTGGGTAAATGGTAATAGTTACACTTAAAAAAATTTTATACATATTAAGTTAATAACATAAAACGATTACGTAACACAAATTTCATAATATAATTTATTTTTAAGCAAATAACGTAGTAGTTTTTTCATGTTGTCGAAATGTGTAAATTGTGGGTTTTTGGTCCTAAGCGAAAATTTGATAATGCTATTTGTAAAAGGAAATATTTTTAGTGTTTTGAATAGTGGTATTGCTAATGTGTAATGTTTAATGCTTATTTTAGTGCAATTCGATGTGCCTAACATGCTTAAGTGATGTAAGGAAAGTCAATCAATTTTAATGTGTTAATTTTGACAGATCCCATTTTAGCCCCTGTAATGCTTTTGCATGACATCAAGACTTAAACAGTATGCACTATTTATTATTTCAAATAAGAATGACACTGGGCAATTAGAATTGATCAGATTCACTATAAATAACTAATTTACAGGTCCAAGTTCATCCACCCGTAGCTCAGTGGTTTAAGGCGCTGGTTTGACATCAGATAGGACGTGGGTTCAAGTTCATGTGTATGTGTACAACTTGAAAGGTTTGCGCTGCTCATGATTCCAAATAAGGATGTGAAACAGCTGTACAGTGCTCCTGATTAACTTGAAAACCTAGTCAATTTATTATTCAAGTGAATCTGACAATTCTAATATAACAATTCTAAAAAAGAATAAAACAGTTGTACAGTTTTTCTAGTTATTTCGAACCAACTAGTTTTATTGTATTTATCTACATTCCCAATAACGAAATCGTTTAGCTGTACAACGTTTGACTTGAACCTGGGTGAGCTTGCGTACAATTTCTACTACCGGCACCAAATGGTCAAATGTCCATTTCTAAAAGATACGTTTCTCATCAAAACATTCAAAGTAGTAAAAAATGTACAATAAATGTGTCACAAAAGAATTTTGTTACGTTAAACATATTAGCACAATATATTTTTGTATTAAGGCAATATAATGGCAATAATAAAGCCGTGGTTTAATGTGTAAATGTTATCATACAATATTTATAAATAAAAATAGTTATTTAACTAACAATAAAAACATGGTGATAATTCAATCAAATATTTATATTTTTCGATATAAAATTCTATTAAAACATTTATTACGTAAAATTATATATATATATATATTAAAATGTGCAAAAGTTATTTTTTGCTTTAATTTATATAAAATTCCTTTTGATTTATTAACTGATGTTGAAGCTGCTTTTTTAAACTATACGAAAAACCTACCACATAAAAACTAGTTGTTTTTTTAAACTAAAAAATATACATTATTACTGGCACATTTGTTTACATAAATTAAAATACAAAATTATGCAAGTATGATTTGATTTTGTGCAATGTTGTTTTGTTTTGAGAAATTGTAGTCAATAATCACTTTAGATAAATACTTTTTCCGCACAAAATAGTATTAAATAGTGATTTATGTAATTGTTAAACCCTTTACTTTACTTTGTTTAAATTCAGTTTAATTCAATTTTTGTGTGTGTATACAGAGTAGTTCTAAACGTATCTTTTGGATTAGAAAGTAAAGTTTTTATCTGTGGTTTTTGTCGAAAACTTTATTAAATGTCCATTTTGTTAAATAAACGTGTCTGTGACATTTAAACAATCCGCCTAAAAAATTAGAGAATTTCTAATTGTTACTCCTGTTCTTACTATGCTTAGTATTATGATTATGATTATGATTATGATTATTATTAACATTAACATTAATAATAGTATCAGTATCATTATTATCAATATTAATATAATTATTACTATCAATAATAATAATTATTATTATTACAATAACAATAATAATAATATTATTATTATTGTTACTATCATTATTATTATTATTATTATTGTGATTATTACTATTGTTATTATTATTATTATATAATGATTATGATTATGATTATTATTATTAATATTAATATCAATATTACTATTAACAATAATAATAATTGTAATAATAATAATTGTAATAATAATAATAATAATAATAATAATAATAATAATAATAATAATAATAATAATAATATAAAACCCTTCGTTTTAAAAAAGCATGAAACAAGCAGCTTATTTCTTGCATTGTTTTTTTGGCATTAAAAATCTCGCATACAAAAATATTGCGTTTTTTTTGGCTTTCACACATTACTGTGGTATTATAACCACGCCCTGACACTTATGCTATAAGTTACAAAAAGAACATTCTGTTATTATTTGTCTTGACATTATTGATTTTTAAAAGGTCTAGACTGCTGACCTTGTAATCTAGTCTTGATGATTGTTCAATCGGATTGTAGACCGCCTACAATGGAGTTATTATTTCTGTAGAAGTAATACATTTTTACAAAACGTAACATCGATAAAATAAAATGTATGCTGTTATTGTTCTTGTATTTTGAAACTATTTTCGAAATTAACCAACCAATCAGAACGGAGGTTTTAAAAATACCTTTTGTTAAAAATATAAGTAAATAGATAAATACATAACAAATATAGCAATTACTACTACATTATTTATCATCTATAAAGTTTGCAATATTGTTAAGTTACCAAAACTCAGAAAGAATAAAAGTACTTATTTTGTCAAATTGAAATAAAAATCAAATAATTTTTGACAACAACAACAACAACAGTAATAATTAAAATAGATTATTTTTCGCACCTATTTCAATTTTAAATGACAAAACAAAAACAGATGTTGTGATTAAATAATTGATTTTGCCATTAATAATTAATACAAACATTTGATTATTCTTGTTTAAGATAAATTGAATTATTTTCGAAACAATGTTTTTGAATGCTATCATTATTGTTCTGTTTGCTATTAATTTTATAAAATGGATAGGGCTTTGTTCCAGAAGTAGAAAGAGACTAGGTTCAAGTTTGTGTAAAATTAATGCAAATAATTACGGAAATAACTCCGCCTAGTTTGGACCAGAAATGATTCATTTTAGCCAGTCTCAAGCCTGGATAAAAGAGGAGGGTTTAAACGCAAAGTTAGAAACCTGGCCTTTGTAAAATATTTATACTGTACGGAAACAATCAAGAGGACGCCATTCTGGCAAACAACAGCAAAAAAGTAATCGTACCTATCTGGATGATAGAGTTACACAGATGACAGGGTTGAATGAAAGCCGAAAGGAAGCTCAATCTTCGATTTACAGAATTTTTAATGCCAACGAGACTTTGTTGTTGTTGTTTTGTTGTAATTGTTATATTATTGCCCCATGCTTATTTTTAAAACCAAAGGGTTTTGTTCGATAATATAATATATATAACATGATTACAGAAATAACGAAATTAATGTTAAAGTCAGAGTTGGAAAAGCAATTTTAGTCTTTTATATTCTAAAATTAATATGGTCATGTTCTTCTAACCAAAACTTTGTTTGTATGGACCAATAATTATTCCTACAACAGTATATGGGAGTAGAACGTGGAAGTAAACAGACAAGATTGATAAGATGGTGGATGTTTTTCATTGTCGGTGTCTTAGAAGAGATTACCTGGAGCAATCACATTTAAAATAATGAGATTATGAAAAGAACTAACTTTTGTTCACTACATGACATCATTACGATTAAACGAAAAAAAGTACTTGGATAAATTTTACGTTTTCTGTCCGAAAGACCAACAGGAACGGCTTTGGAATAGACAATTGAAAATGGTGAAATTAAGTTTGGGGTTGATTACAGAAAACGTGGCTAAGAATCATTTGGAAAAATCTAATTAAAATAAATGTTTGATGGAATCAAACAAAACGTTTGACAAAATGTTCAAATACATGAAAAAAGTTTATTGTTTTATGTTCATTTTGAATTATGTTTATTTTTATAACTACAGGGTTTTGTAATATTAATCATAAATAATAGTGTGTTCCAAGCCTGGACAAAGGAAGAGGGTTTGAGCGCAAGGTTAGCAATCTGGCTTTTGTAAAAAAAATTATAATGCTACGGAAACAATAAGAGGACACCATTTCGGCAAACAACGGCAAGAAAGTGATCGCACATATCTGGACGACAGACCTACACAGATGACAGAGTTGAATGAAAACCGAAAAGAAGCTCAATCTTCGATTTGTAGAATCTTCAATGCCAACGAGACTTTGTAATTGTTGTTGTCTTATTGCCCCATGATTATTTTTAAAGCAAAAGGGTTTTGTGATAATAGTAATAATAATAATAATAATAATAATATTACTAATAGTAATAATAATAATAATAAAAACAGAATAAATATATAAAAACAATCGATGCGCTTTTTAATAAAGATGGCTTATAATTTCATTACTAACGGTAAATGTAGACTATTAATTGGTTTCACTACATTTAGGTACAGTTTTGTTATATTTTATAAAACAACAAATATTACACAGTAATGACATAGCTATCGGATTATTATTAATAATAATTATAGTGCATTTTGAATCTTTACCGGCACTAGTTTAATATGATAAATTTGGTTTGTAATAATTATTATATGTAGCCATTTATATCCTAGCATGTAAATGTTAAATGCACTTTCTCTCCAAAAAAGAATAATGAAACAAGTAAAAAAGAAAAATGGTAAGTTTATTTAGCTAATTATTACGTAAATTACAATAGTTTATATAAATTTTATATGTTTTTAAATATTAAAAATTAAAATTCAACGGTCATTAAAAAAACGAAGACGCAGTAGATAACAAAACTCGACATTAAAAACTTGACCAATTAATTTATTGTGTCTAATTAAAATAATGTTATACCAGTAAACAAAAGTCAGCTATTGTTGTTATTTTCCCACTGTTACTACAATTATATCAATTAATTGTCTGAATGCTTTGAAAACATATGTATTAGTTTAAAAATGGTTTGAAGTTTTATTTGTAAACACGAATACAAAACTGACAAGTTATATGTACAAGCATACCTCTTTCTTTTAGGGAACAGTGCCCGACATACATTTGGGTAGGGTTAGGTTTAATCCTTATTTTCGGTTTTGCCAAAATGTCAGCTACTTGGAAAAATGTTGGTTGCAAAACCATTCCAATAGAGAAATAATAGATGTAAAAAATCAAATTGCTTATTTAGCTAAAAACAGTGAATAGGGTGTAAAAAGAGACAATGTTTTAAATGTCTTTAGACTCGAAATATATTGATATTGTTATCCAAAACTTTGTACAATTGTCGCGTTTTTACGTACACAATAAATGACTCACAAACGTCATTTAATTTAAAAAAAATTTGCAATAATTGAATAAAAACATTTAACTTTGGGTGGTCATGCAATAACGAAAATAAATATGACATTTATTTATTTATAACTAATTTTATGTGAATATAATAAAATAAATTGAATTAGGTAATCATTGACTGTTTTATTCGATATAAAGAAATTTTAGACAAGATGGGAAATAAACAAATTGTACCGGTTTTAAAGCTGAAGGAGGATTTGACTACAAAGTGAACAACCTGTTATATGTAAACAAAAAATCTATTGTTACAGAAACAATAAGAAAATGCCATTGCAGCAAACAGCGGTGAAAAAGTGGTATCACGACCCCAATGACAGGGCTGAGTAAAAGTAAAAAGGAAGGTCAATCTTTGATTGGACAAAAAAGATTACTTAGTCAAATTCTACAACTTTTCAGCAAGAAATTAATGGTAGCAAAAGAAGGTTGAGTAGGCGATAGAAAACGTGGCTAATTTAAATAAATGTCTTACAAGGGATCAAACAACAATGTTGGCATACTGTTCAAACAAAGGGAATCATTTTGCTGCCCATTACTCTTTGTAACTTATAGAACCTTGCTGTTGTTTTTGTTTCTACTGTTATTTTTTTGCCATATGCTTTTTTTAAAGCACAAAAGTTTTATAGTAATAATAATAATAATAATAATAATAAAAATAAAAATAATAATAATAATAATAATAATAATAATAATAATAATAATAATAATAATAATAATAATAATAATAATAATAATAATAATAGTAATAATAATAGTAATAAAAATAAAAATAATAATAATAATAATAACAATAATAATAATAAGTAATAATAATAATAATAATAATAATAATAATAATAATAATAATAATAATAATAATAATAATAATAATAATAATAATAATAATAATAATAATAATAATAATAATAATAATAATAATAATAATAATAATAATAATAATAATAATAATAATAATAATAATAATAATAATAATAATAATAATAATAATAATATTAATAATAACAATAATATAATAACAGTAATAATAATAATAATAATATAATAATAATAATAATAATAATAATAATAATAATAATAATAATAATAATAATAATAATAATAATAATAATAATAATAATAATAATAATAATAATAATAATAATAATAATAATAATAATAATAATAATAATAATAATAATAATAATAATAATAATAATAATAATAATAATAATAATAATAATAATAATAATAACAATAACAATAACAATAACATTAATAATAATAATAATAATAATAATAATAATGATATCGTGTATTATTACCTTATAGCTAGTTATTGGTATCCTGTTTGACATTTATCCAATAATTACTCTTAATTCTTTTTGACTGTGTTAAGTTTTCATTTTATAAATGTGTCAATTTTTATTTCTATCATCAAGTATGGTTATGTTTTCTGTAATATTTATGTTATTGTTAATACCCTACCCCATATACATTATATACTATAGAATGTTTTGCCACTTCCTTCATCATTTTGGCTATTTTAGCAAACTAATTAACTACTGAAAAGGTTAATAATAAAAAAAATGATTGTAATGTTTTAATTTTAAATATTCGTAACGTTTTTAATTACATGACTCAGACGCTCACAAATTAACAAATGAAATTAGTGCTAATATAACTGTTTTGTTGAATAAAAAATTCTATTGAACGACTTTATTAATTTATCTAACCCGGAGTGGTCTAGCGGTCTGCGTTGGACTCGAACTTGGGTACATATAAGTTCGATTCCCGTTGTTGACCTTTTCCCATGTTCGGATTCGACAAAAAATATTTGCTGCTAAAAAATGGGTTTCTTGTAGAATATTTGAGCACGTTTTCAAAAATTTGCTTTTTGTTATTTTAGTTTATTCAACAATATTTAACGGTTTTACCCTTTTTATGCTTCAACTTTTTCTATTTATAGTCGGTCATAGAACCGGCTAAGGTGGAGTTGTATAGGAATAAAAAACTGAAATTGACTAATAATTAAAAAATGTGTGTAACGCAAATGAAGCGTTAAAATTCAAAATCTGATTACAATTTACAAATTTTTTTAAAAACAAATAATGTTAATAAATTTCGGCTTTTTTCGTCATATATATTTTGAAATAAATTAATCAATTAAACAAAATAAAATTTAGTTATTACATATTTTATGTATATTGAGTACACATATGTATATTTGTTTACTACAAACTGCTATGTAATATAAATTTATAGAAATGTAAATAATTTCAATATCGTATGTAAAATTGTTAAAATTTGTTTAAAAACTTTTAAAATAAAAAATACTTATTTAAAATATATATAAAAAATTAAAGTTACTTAAAAAAATAAACAACTAAAAACTAAAAAAAACTATTTTTATTTTATGTAGCAAAGGTATTAATTAATAAAAATAATAATAATTTTTTAATTATATTGTATTTTTGTTACTTGAATGTTTTGTATGCAAAGTACACTAATTGTCAATGCAAGAGCTTCGGTAATGGCATTCAAACTCACATCTACCATAGTTTAAATTCAGCACTATAACACTAGATCACCTCAGCACGAAACAGTGAGAAGTGAATTAACGCGAAATTTAAAACATTATATTATATAATATATTCTTTTTCGTAGTTTTATTTTAACAATAAAAAGTCAAACACATGTTACATGTATATAGGTGCGCTATTGTTATTACAACTTACTGTTTATTGTATTGATAATAATAATAATTATTATTATTCCGAAATGATTCAATCTAGCCAATCCCAAGCCTAGATGAATACAAGAGGACGCCATTATGGCAAACAACGGCAAAGAACTGATTGCATATATCTGAATGACAGAGTTGAGTGAAAGCCGAAAAAATGCTCAATCTTCGATTTGCAGAATCTTCAATACCAACGAGATTTTATTGTTGTTGTTTTGTTGTAATTGTTGTCTTAATGCCCCATGCTTATTTTTTAATAATAAATAATATATTTCGTAACCCAGTTGGTCTAAAGACTATAGGATTTGTTACCCTATAATAATTGTAAGGTCTATTTAGATTTTGCCAAACCCAATTATAGGAATTATGCTTTTGATAGGATGATGTGCTCTTGTATCGTTTCTTTACCTAACCTTTTTACAAAAACAAAATGACTAATCTTGCCATCAAACACCCCTCTTTTTCCAACCGTACATGGTACATGCTAAGGCGGAGTTACTCAAAAACTCAAAAACTTTCTCATGTCATTTATGTAATTTGAAAAAAAAATTCTAAATAATAATTTGTTGTTTAATTTTTAAATTAATCTAAACTTGGTGTATGCATACATCCATTGTATTGTTCAGTTAAGTAAATTTTATCGTGAGAGGGAACACCGAACTCCAAAATAAACACATGGATTAAGCGTCTTTTTAGGAACCTACTTTTTACACACACACACACACAAGTACATTTTTGTACATTACTTTTGGTAATCATAAAAAAAGAATTGTTAGGATTCTTTTGTTATCAACACAAGTTTAGAATTGGCAAGTAACATTATGTAATTATTTTATTGTTATTTAGAAAATATTGCAGTAATGTAAAATCTGTGTAGTTCTACCTTTAAGTGTATAAAAGTTAATACATTATACATTCAATTCATTGTATATTAAAAATTACCAATTATTATTATTATTAAATAATGGCAATAGCGTGCTTATACACATTATAGTTATTATAATATTATCATTTTTCATCAGTCTATTAAAAGAAGTTGTACAATTTGAGATAAAATCAAGTTAAATTCAAACATTTTTTTCTTAATTAGGACTATTTAATTTTAATTGGACTAATTAAATTTTTTGTAAAACTTGTACAATTATTATTTTACTTGTAAAAAATAACATTTATTAAAAACACATCACAATTATTTTCGGTGCATAACACTACATTTATTAAAAACTGGGCAAAATATCTGAATTTTTAGATAAGAACTGATAATAGTTGAACAAATTAGTTTTTGACAAATTAAATTTTGTTTGCACTTTGGTTTTAAATGTTTAATTTTTTGCTTCATCTTTAATTTAAATTTTATTTAAAGTTAAAAAACGATTGACGTGTATTTATTGAACCAAAAAATATGTACTACAAAATGTTGTACTTTGAGATTGCAAATAACACAATTATTATTGTCAAATTGACTGCTTAAACGTTTGATTGAAAAACGCATTTCAGCATGCAGTCGTTGAGCATCGATATTGACAGGAAAGCAAATTTGAGTACAAACAAAATGACTTTAACTTTCGGTGCCTTTGAGTTAATCTAGCTAAATCTTCAACTGCAAACACCGGCGATTGGAAAAACTGCGCGAATACGATTGGTTGACTTTCCCAAAATACATATGTTAGTGTTGGTTTATTATTATTATTATTATTACAAAACTCTTTTACTTTAAAAATAAGCATGGAGCAATAAGATGACAGTAACAGCAAAAACAACCACAAAGTCCCATAATTTAAAACGAACATGGAACAAGAAAATTGTTTTATGTATTCGAACATTTTGTCAAATGCTTTGTTTGATCCCCCATAAAACATTTATTTCAATTCGATCTTTGCAAATAGTTCTTAGTCAAGTTTTCTGCGGTCTATCCCAATCTTTTTTTTACAATTTCCAATCATCCATTCCAAAACCGTTTTTGCTGGTCTTTTGTGCGGTTAACCCTAGAATTTGACCAAGTAATTTTCTTTGTTTAATTGTAATGATGTCATGTAGTAAACGAGAGTCAGTTCTTCGAATGATGTCATTATTTGAAATGTGATCAAGTTAGGTTATTTCTAAAATACTTCTAAGATAACGGCGATAAAAATACATCCACTATATTATGAATTTTGGCTGTTGATTTTCACTCAACAATAGCGAATAATAACACAAGAGATGAAGAAACTTTTTATTTCCAAATAAACAAATTAAAATATGGAGCAACACCAAAAGTCAACATGGATGGTGACGGATGTATGAGTGGCTTGGAAACAATTGTTTATATAGCCGTTTCCACCAATAATAGTCAATAGTGCATTTAAACAAAAATTATCATTATTGATAAAATATTATCTCTTGAAATTAATTGTTTTTTTAATAATAAAATAAGGTAAATTATTTTTGAATTTAATTTTCTTAGTAATTTGTCAGATACAAGTCTAAAGTTTAATAAATTTCCAATTACAGTGCTAAATTTATAATTAAAACATTGCAACTGGTCACATGTTCAGAACTGGAAGCCCTATATAAAAAAAATGTTTTTTGACAAACGATGACACAAAAATGAAAGCATACTTTAGGTTACAAAATTGAATTGGGTTTGAATCGCACCACCGACCTACTAAAATGCGGGTCCATGTTTGGCTTCGCTAAAATGTCCACCGGTAAAAGGTGCGTTTCTCGTCAAACATTTTATTATTATTATTATTATTTATTACTTTGAATGTTTTACGGGAAACATCTTTCAGCAATAGACATTTTAGCGAAGCCAAACGTGGGCCCGCATTTTATTGCCGGTGGTGGGATTCAAACCCCGATATCCACCGAGGTCCAAATTCCAGCGCTGTACCGCTAGACTTAAACATCACATCAACCATTCCTGTTGGTCAATCTTTTTTTATTTAGTAAAACAATGTGGAATAAAAGAAGGTAAATGGTTTTGCGTTTTCTACAAAAATTGGTACAATATTGTTAAAAATGTAGAAATTTTAAAATTAAAAAAAAACAACTTTAAATTACCATTCAAAGGAGATAATATTATAAACCTTTTCAAAATTCGGCTAAAAGCAACCATAAAAAGAACCTTTCCATCGATCCAACTAAGAATGTTGTTCATTACAAAAGGTCTTTCTTTGCCCAACATTAAAACATCTAGAGAAACATTTTCCGCCTCACGCTGCATTTATCACTTCACTTGCAGTTTTGGTGACAAGTATATTGGTCGGACAATGCGTCGTTTAGCTAATCGGGTTAAAGAACACATTCCAAACTGGATCAATAATAGATCAAATGGGAGTGAACACATATATATTACGTCATCTACTACAAACCAAACACCAGATCAATTTCAAAAATTGTTTTAAAGTGCTAATTACTTTTCACGCTTCGAATATGTTGACAATTCTCGAATCAGTGGTTTAAGGCGCTGGCCTGACACCAGATAGGGCGTGGGTTCAAGTTCATGTGTGTGTAAAACGTGAAAGGTATGCGCTGTAGATGATTCCAAATAAGGATGAAACAGCTGTACAGTGCTCTTGGTTGACTGGAAAACCTAGTAAATTTATTATTTAAGTGAATCTGACAATACTAATATAACATTTCTAAAATTCTTGAATTTGTTTACATTCACATATTGAAACCTGCTTTGTGTACACAAAAACAGTTCGTCACTACATTGAACTTAGGTTGATCGTAATGTTTGTGTTCATGTATGTTTGTTTTTTATTTATGTTTGTAAGTTGTACTAACTTAAAGGTCATCTGTACCCCTTTTTGTATACATATACTAAACTGTTATATGTTTGTGACTGTCGAGAATATACGAAATGACTTCATCTCACAGTTTACGTCTTCTCATATTTTCATTTGAAAACTCTGTTTGCTTACATAACGTGATTTGAACTGTATTATGTAAATTTGTTATTTTGCCGGCGTGGTTTGGCGGTACAGCGCTCGACTTGGACCTGATGAACATGGGTTCGAATCCGACTATCGTCACCAAATGCGGGCCTACGTTCGGCTTTGTTAAAATGTCAACCGCTGAAAGATGCGTTTTCCTTAAAAAATTTAAAGTAGTAAAAATGAATATTTAACAATAGGTTTTAAAAGGATTATATGTTTTTAGAAATGTTATATTAGTATTGTCAGATTCACTTGTATAATAAATGATCTAGGTTTTTAAGTCAACCAGGAGCACTGTACAGCTATTTCATCCTTATTTGGAATCATTAGCAGGGCATACTTTTCAAGTTTTACACACACATGAACTTGAACCCACGCCCTATCTGATGTCAGGCCAGCGCCTTAAACCACTGAGCTACGGGTGGATGACCTTGGACCTGTACATTTATTATTTATAGTGAATCTGATCAATTCTAATTGTCCAGTGTCTCCCAATGCTGCTACTTTACTACCGGTTTAGCAAGTGACAGAACAATTTCACTAGGACTTTATTATATAGGTCCTTGCATACTGCATGATAATACTAATATAACATTTCTAAAAAAATAAAAAAATAATTTATTAACAATGTACACAACTTTTAACTTTTGCAATATTTTTACAAGTTGAAATTTACGTCAACCGGTCTTAATTATCTTCAATGTTCTATAAGACATTGCGTTCTCTTTATAATTCCAAATAAAACCATTAAAAAATATACACTGTAATATTAACTCCTTTTGCATATTGTTGTTTGTCAAACACCTAAAGTTTTAGTATATATAGATATATAATTATTTTATTATTAAAAACCTTTTGCATTGAAATAAGCATGGGGCAACAAGATAACAGTAATAGCAAAAACAACAACATAGTCTCATGATTAAAAAAAAAACAAATATAGAGCAACCAAACGCTTTCATGTGTTCGAACATTTGTTTAACCTTATGAGACATAAATTTTAGTTGCATCTTTCCCAACAGTTTTTAACTAAATTTTTTTTTGGTTTTTGTAACTTTTCTACTGGCGTTATCGAATTATTCATTTTAAAGCCATTCTTGCTGGTCTCTTGGGCGATAAACGTAAAATTTAACCAAGTAATCGTCTTTGTGCTGATAAGTAAGCGCTTTTTCCCACTTTTTTATCAACCTGCTTTAGGACTGGAGGCAATAAGTATTAATATACTGAATATTGTTTGATTTTAAAGTTATACGTTTTTAAAAATATAGACTAATAATCAAATACAATAGACAGTAAGGTTATATAATAATATTGCGCTTAATTTACAAAACGTTAAGTATATAGTTGTTTTTCAATGTTTATTGATTCATTAACCAACTGTTACATACTACAAAATGAATAACTTATTTTAAACATTTGTAAACTACAATATTTAGCATGCAATAAAATGCAACAATAATACAAATTATTAAATAAAAAACCATGCTAATAAATAATTATTTTTTTAAATAAAAAATACATACAAGTTATTTAATTTGACAGAATGACATATCAAAAATATAATTATAAACAAAATAAATTAAAAAAGACATAAAAATATACTTCACTTTTTTGGTTAAAACTAAAAATTTTAAGTACACGAATATATATTAGAAGATATACATAATGCAATTTAGAAACATTTTATTTTGCAGATATATTGAACCTATAAATTGTACATAAACAAGAGCATTTTTCTACATAAATTATTATTAGTTTAAGCTATGAAAATGTTAAAACATTTTAACTGTATATATATGTCTAATATGTTACGTTTTCTAGCTAATAAATTTATTTAAAATTATAAGGGGAACTCACTTATATAATAATAATAATAATAATAATAATAATAATAATAATAAAAATAATAATTGTTATTATTAATAATAATATAATATAGTATAAAAAATATTTTTAACTGTACAGCCGCTTTAACAAATCGTATAAAACAGAGTTTTTGTTAGTGCATTTAACAACTGTATAGAATGTTGAACTAATCGTTGCAATAAGTAAATTTTAGTTATGCAAATGTAAATATTTCGGTTTCTTGTTTTAACTAATATTGCCAACTTCAATGCCAGTAACACATTTGTCATATATTTCTGCTTAAAATGTTTTTATTGCTTCTTAAACAAAGTTACAATAATTCAAATGACTAAAATATTAAATATACCAGCAAGTGTTTTTTTTTAATTTTGAAATTCTATTTAGATATATGTATTGATTTTAAATTATTAAATTGTTGTACAATATTAACATTATTTTATAAAAATACAATTGAACTGTATTTTCGTTTTACAATTGTAACTTGTTTAAGCAGCTCAGTTATTAAAAAAAGTGAAATTATATATACTAGCAAATGCATTCGTAAAATTTATTTTACCTCAAATGGTGGCAATCCAGAATATTTACAACGTAATCATAATTAATGTCATGGCACAACTAAATGCAAACATTTAAAATTATCATGTAGCTTAAACTAGTTCATTTAAAGTGATGAAGTAAAACCTAATTAATATTTGTGATACACCTAAAGCCTAATTATAAATACATAAAATTTCACTATATATATATATATATATATGTATAATGTTAATTGTAAGCCTTTTTATTTCTCTCTCTCCCTATATATATATATATATATATATATATATATATATATATATATATATATATATATATATATATAAATGTATGTAAACTGAAATTTTATGCTTGTGACTAATAAGAATATAAAAAATAAATTTATTACACAGTTTACGTCTTCCAATATTTTTATTTAAAACCATAAAGGGAACCCAATGCTTAAAAATATCGTTTTAAGGAATTTAGTACTTATTAAAGCAACTAAAAAGTTAAAAAGAACGGTTTGAGACAACTCAGGTTGACGTTAGAAATTTACTTCAATTTGCAAATTGGTACATTGGATTGTTTATTATTTACAAAACTGAATAGTGCATGCAGATGAAAATCGTTTAAGTGTTTAATTATGTTATACGATAAAACTACTACTACTACTACTACTACTACTACTACTACTACTACTACTACTACTACTACTACTACTACTACTACTACTACTACTACTACTGCTACACAATAACTACCAACAATTAAAAAAAATAATAGTAATACAAAGTTAACATCTGCATAATGGTCTTTTATTTTTTTATAATAAAAAAATTAATTCAATAAATATTAAACTTTAAAATTAAAAAAACTACTTCGTATTGTTAATAAATGTCATTGTACAGTACTTTTTTAAAATTCAATGTATTATACTTTTGTTGTCATAGTTGCATCTTTTGCATCTCAGGTTTGTCTATTCTTGTTACAATTAATAAATTAATTTGCATAAGATTATAAATTATGTAAATTTTATTTACTACCAAAATTAAATACAAATCTGGAAACAATAATATTTAATATACAAAGAAAAATTTATTGTTTGTTAAATAAATTTTGAAATTAATTTTTTTACTAATACTAGTAGATTTACATTATTGTTTTAAATATATATATATATATATATATATATGCAAATTACATAAGTTTAAATTGTTTTTTAAAGTAGAATTTCAAAACTATTATTGTGTTTACATTTCTAATTAACACAAATAACAATGTATGTAACCCTTGATAAACTGTAAACAAAACTAATGTTTTATTGTTCTAATGCGAAAAAGTTATTTTTAAATCGAATTAATTAGTTAATTAATTTATTCATTTGACTGTTATTGCAGTAATCATTTTTTATAAGTAGACATTTAGCGACGGTATCGCGCATATTGTGACGGCGGTAGAATTATTCAGACCACCCCAAAACAATTATTACGTAATGAATTTTAGAAAACTATTTTTAAAAATTACCAATATTTATAGATTGTTATAATAAATTTTGCATCGACGTCACAAAATGCTTACTTAAACACACAGCATTATTTACAAAAATTCCTTGTATACTTGAAAAGTTGAATAATATTTGTAAAATCGGAATGTTTGTTAATGATAATGATGCTGCTGTTGGTTAATTAATGCAAATTAAAAACTGGGTGCAAAAAAGCTATTGCATTTTAACTAAAAATATTATAAAACTATAAAACGCCACTGGTTAAAATGCGTTGATATAATTTGCGATTTATTAACAATACTTTATGCTACACCATAAAAAATATTTATTAAATACCGGGGTGGTTTAGAGCTACAGCGTCCGACTCAAACTTAACATCAAATTCGAGCGTGCTGTCGGCTTCGCTGAAATGTCTACTGCCAAAAGATGCGCGTTTCCCCGTCGAACAGTAAACGTAAAATTGAACAATGGAAAAAATTTAAAAACCGCTTTAAGAAAAAGTTTTTCAAATTTGGCTTTATACAACATTTTATTTCAATTTCTTAAAAAGTTATTATTTTTATTTTAGCATTTTAATTGCAATAAAAGAATGTGCTAAAAACAAAGCAGTGGTTTAACTTTTTTGCAATTAGTATTACTAATATTATTATTGTTATCAAAAAAGCCAAAGTGTCAGTAGTTGCAAACTAAAAAAGATCTTTTTTGTTATATTTCTTACTAGTGAATAATCCATTTGTTATACAGTCTATTAATTGGCTAGTCTTTTATAATATTTAATATCAAATCAATAATAGCAATGATAATAACAACAACAATATTATTATTATTATTATTATTAATAATAATAATAGTAATAATAATAATAATTATTATTGTTATAAAAACAAACAACTGTTAAGTTCTTGTCAATGTGTTTTGTAATTGTCATAATTGTTGGTATTTATACTTGAATGCGCAAAATAGTCATTTTTGTTTTGAAAATTATTTAAATATATATATATATATATATATATATATATATATATATATATATATATATATATATATATATATATATAGTAAAAATATAATTAAAACTGTCTTGAAGAACGTATTAATGCAATATTGTTTTCTAGTAATGTACAAAAAATAAACACGCTATACGATGGGTTCAACTATATATAATTTAATTTTAAATAAATTTGTAAAAGATCAATTGACAAAAGGTTAAAGATTATTCAGACACATTGTTCTAAACGTTTATTATTAAAAAAAACAACAAACATAAAATATAAAAACCATAAATATGACTTTTATATAAACTGTAGCGTTTATTTCAACAGTATTTACTTTTTATTGTAAAAAATAATAGCGGAATGCAATATATATTTTTATATATATCTCACTACTTTGAATGTTCTAAGGGAAACATCTTTCAGAAGTAGACATTTTAGCAAAGCCAAACATGGGAACGCATTTAGTGCCGATGGTGGAACTTGAACCCCGATACCCACCGAGGTCCAAGTCGAGCACTGTACCGCTAGACCACGCCGGTAGTTTGCATTTCAACTTACGTTTCAATTGTACATAATAGACAGAAGTGACTAGGCGGTATGTTTTTACATTTTTAACTGCTAGCATTAATTGCAAAACCCTGTTTTGGAGCTGTGCTTAAAATAGCTTTTTGTTTGAAGAAGTAAGTGGAGTTTTGTTTTCTTTTTAATTTTTAACAACACTTTAAGAAAAAAAAGGTTTTTTCTTTTGTTTTTTTATCGATACAATGGATAACGAAATTAAATCCTGTATTGACCTACTATGATATTTAAGAATATTTAGCACTTTTTACTTATCTTAAACATATCTAATACGTATTAATAAATACTTTATATAAAACTTTATAAAAATATATATAAAATATTGTATTCGCAATATAACATTGTAATTATGATATACGGCAAACAGTCGTTCTAGCAATAAATTCTAATACAAACACATGTAATTTGTTAAAAAAAGAATTTTATTGACCTGAAAGCTACTGTTATTAAAGTATCTAAGCTAATAACCATAAATAATAATAATAATAATAATAATTAATATATAAAGAAAATGTTACAAACTTGGTAATGTCAACTATTCAAGTAACATTCACTTTCATTTATAACTTATGCCAGCCGGTTTAATTCCGAGACTATCAAGGTACCAATAAAATTATTTGAAACTCGATTTTTCATAACATATTTTATATAAGTAATACGTTATTTTACAATTTATTAACCTAGACTTTAAAAAATCCAAAATAAAATTATTAACGTTTAAATCTGGGTTGTAAAAAATCAAATGTACAAAGGTTTTTGCAGTTTAAATAAATCAAACCTATAGTAAATTGTAAGTTATACTAAAAAAATACACTACCAATTCTAAAGTGTATTTATTCAGACTTGTTGAATATCATAATTACACTGTTTTATAGCGAATAATATTTTATATATTTTTTGATAAAGTTTTATCTAAGGTATATATTAATGAGTGTTAGTTATGTCTACGATAAGTAAAAAGTGCTAAATATTTTTAAAAATCATGGTAGGTCAATATAGGATTCAAGTTCGTTACCCACTGTAACATGTTTTTTTTTACAATTGTTAGTTTCACGTTTGGGATTAACAAATGTTAAATATAAGTAGCGTAGCTTTTTACCAACTCAAAAATTACAAAGAATCTATTGTTAATCAAACGGTTTTTATTTATATAATTGATTGTATTGCAATACGTCGTTTTGACGAAAAAAAAACTTGTGGAAATAGTCTAGTTACAATAATGTTGCATTTACCTTTTCACAGTATGGTATTGAATGTTTGGATGTCAATTGTGAACATCTATTTTTATCCTGTAATAACAATAATAAAAATAATCAAATGTAATAAAAATGACATTCGAAAAATGTTTGTACTAAATAACCAATATTTTTGTACATGTTAAAAAACTGCAAAGTATCAATAGATTCAATAAACATGATTTATTTTGCACATACAACAACATCTCAGCATTATTTTACTAAAAATAGGTCAATTTTTTCAAAATATTGAACTGCAAAAGGTACATACAATTTATTAAATTAACATGTTAAAATGACGCAGAAATATAAATAGGTATAATGAAGCAAAAATAATACACATTGGTTGTAATGTTATGTAGACCAAATACAAACTAATTAATTATAATTAATGCAAACAATAAATTATGGTAAGTTTAGAAATGCTAACAATCAACAACGGCTTTCATTTTAATATTATTTAATTTTTTTAAATAATACAAATTTTCATATTGCCAATTTGTTGGTTTTTTTTGGTAAAAACGAAACAACTTTTGTGCCACAATGTAAATTATTATTTATTATTATTTTTCAACTTTGATATGCTTTAAACTTAACGAATGGTAGTTGTTTATTAATAGTATTCAACTTAAAAATACAAATATACGTTTTATCATTGTTATTTTTGATATTAAACAGTTTATCTCAATGATAATTAACTTGTCCTAATTATTTATATCAATGTTTGATAAAACCAGGGCTAATTTTGTTTTGTTTTAAATCTATCATATTTCCATAATTATATGTTTCAATTACTTTCCTTAGCATTTAAAAATAAATATCTTGATACTTTTATAAAAATGTAGTATTATAATAGTTGGATGAATAGGCATTATATATATATTTCAATGATTCAAAAGTTTATGGAGACATATTTTAGAGATCGCTGCTTATTCCTATATTCACAAAACTGAACTAAAAATTATCCATTTTAAATGCGAAACACATATCTACTCTAAATTATGCATTGCATGTTTGATAAACTTGTTCAACAATGCAGAAAATATAAAAAGTAATGCGATTTTTTTCAAACAATGATAAGTGACGTTTTGCAGCGTATAGTATGTTGTAGCTGCTCTGTGTAGTTAGATTGATTCTAATTGTCGAATTTATTAAATGATTCTTTTATTAGAGTATTTAAGCTAACAATAATACTGATACTACCATTGCTGCTACCCCTGCTACTACTACTACTACTACTACTACTACTACTACTACTACTCCCAGTAGTAATAATAAAAATACTAAGAGTAAAACTAATCCCAATAGTGTTACTGTTATTGCTACTGCATATAAAATGATATGAATAAGAATATTAATAAAGCACTGCTGAAAGAATTTTCCCTTAAAACATTTAAAGTAGCAAACAATTAAAAAGAATATTAAAAAATAAATTAAATGTGACCGTTTTGCCGGAAAGGCATAAAAGCAACAACACTCTTCCATGTATCTTTACTTTAATTTTTCAAATTAAACATTGCAAACATTAGATTTGAAGCATTTGTTAGACTTTTACTAAATGTTGTCATTAAAATAATCTTTTTATACATTTGCCACATTTTTCTACAATTGTTTCTTTTTGCTGTTACTTGATAATTATTTTTTATTTTAAAAATGACTAAAATAATTTGCATTTGTCCTTTTTGTACCCCAATAAAGGCAAGCTACGGAGCAGGTGATAACTACAACCATTATAACAATAATACTTAGATTAGTACTAACACTATTAGTATAAATAATAATTGTGGTATTAATAATAATGAGAAAAAATAATAGCAGTATTTTTAATTGTAATGTATGCTAAATTTGAAGTAGAGTGTGTTAAATAATGTTTGCTTTTGTAAATAATAATGTACTGTTTTAAATTGTTACTACTGTAATTATTTGATGAAAAACTTACTTTGATAAGTGGACCTTTAATCCAAGCAAGCCATGAGTCCATATTTAGTGCCGGTAGTGGGGGGAGGGGGAATTAAATCATCCGTTAATTAGTTTGTACAAAAATCAACTCGAAAACGAAACTAATTTGTATCAATATGCAATTTTCAAAAATAGCATTAATTTGACAATTTATTATTGTTTTAATTTTTACAATTAACCTTTATGAAACATAACAAATAAAGGGTATTTAAATTTGGCATTGAATAAATTTTAAAACAATTGTTGCAATAAGTGTTACTTTTATTGTATTATTTTGTTTCTATTTTTTAAGTGTGTTTGTCAAACAATACGTTTTTTAGCAAATAAACCGATGAAACAAATTTTTAAACAAAGGCCCACCATTAGTACCGACAGTGGTGGAGTTTAACGCAACATCTGTCGACTTTCAGGTTTAACATGTTGTCTACTTTTCTCAACACAACACGAAAGCGATTAGATTTTTACTTTTTAGCGTTAAATTAGCAGTCTTTAATTGTGTATTTTTGAAAATTAATTACGCTTTTTTAAAATACAGTAAAATGATAAAAATGTATTGTTTAATTTGGGGAAAATTGTATTATGCAATAATAAAAAAAAATTGTGTTACACTATATTGAACTTAGGTTAGTTGTAATATTTGTGTTTATGTATGCTTGTGAGTTGTACTAATTTAAATGTCATCTGTACCAACCTTTTCTGTATATATATATATATACTAAAATTTTATGTTTGTTACTGGCGAGAATATACAAAATGAATTCATTTCACAGTTTACGTCTTCCTATATCTTTATTTGGAATTATACTAAATAAATTATTTATTTAAATTTTTGTAATTGAAATGCCCAGAAAAACGTATTTAATTGAAGTTGAGATACAACAACCTCTATAGCTGGCAGTAGAAGTCAAATCAATACCCTAACAGTTGCAATTATTGCTTTCTAACTGCCTTTGCTATTTTGGTACAATTATGTTTTAAAATGCTCTTAATTAAAATACACAAAAATTTAAACTTTTTTATTATAATAGTAGAAACTAAAGAAAAAACCCCCATTTTTATATTATAGCCAGCGGTCGAATTTACATTAAAATTTAGTAAAAATAATCTTAAGTATTTTGGATGTATTTAAACAATTTGTATCCATAGGGCAACATTTTGTTCAAAAATCCAATTTAGAAAACGTTTTCAATAACACATAATAACAATAAATTTTAATATTTAAATTGCAAATGAGTACTAAGTAGTTATCTAATTGGTTTGAGATCTTTTTCAATAATTAAAAATGGTTGTGCTGTGTGACTTTTTCCCTAAATACTTGCACTTAAAAATTAGTTGGCAAGCAGAGTAATTATTCAAGCAATACTTTAACATTTATAAAGGAAAAAAGACGTTTTTTTAACACAATAGTAAAACAAAATGTTAAACAAAACGTTTATTTTCATTTAAAATAACATTTTTATAATTATTTAGTTAAATTACTAATTTTTTTATATTCAACACTTTTTTAATCAAAGAAATCCAATAATAATAATAAAACAAATATAAATAAATAAAATTGTTTTTATTTATTTAATTAATTATCCTAAAATAAGATACTGTAAGTGAAAATTGTTTATAAAAAATAACTAAATTGAAATCTATAGGGAGTAATTATGATTTAAAAATAAATGGGACTATTCCATCAATTTCATTACTGGTTTGAAACGGTGCCAACCTTTTTTACTCAACAAAAATGTATTGCTTATCAGTTTCATCGATTGACGACATTTTTAACAAGTGGATATTAGGGATTTATTATTCTAATTATTTTGAATGTTTTACGAAAATCACATCTTTCAACGGTAGCAAAACCGAACGTAGGCCAGTATATGATGGGTAGGTAATAAGGATTGAACATATGCCCACCCAGGTTTGAATTAAGCAATGCACGGCTTGACCACTGGTGCACATTGATAGGTTTTGTTTACATGAAAAATAATTAAACTACATTTCTCACTCTTGACACAATTTAAATGACGATACAAATAAGCATACGTAAAACCATTTAGCAATTAATTTGTAAAAAAAAAATTATTAAGCGTTTCTCAATATCATAATTTACGTTTTTTCAATACATTTTTTAATTTTGTAAAAAAATGTAATATTACCTATATTGTTTTTACGTAATCATTACGTATTTTTGCAACATAATTACTCTACAAGAACTGTTTTTTTAACAATTAAACACTATTTACTAGCATACAAGAATAACAAATAAATCACTTAGATATGAATGTCAGCTTTACTATACAATAAATATACAGACTTTTAATAAATCAGTTAATTACGGTAGATGATAAAACCAACCAAGGGAAAAAGAATTAAAAAAAATCCTATTGGTCAGCCTCCGTGAGTGAGTGTGGGTCACGTTGGTGCCTTCTTCTATCAAAAAGGGATTGTTTGACCTTGAAAATGTATAAAAAGTGGAAAAATCAATATTTACATAGCACTATACGATTTGTATTGCGTCATCGTACAAATTTGGTTACACATTGAGAAACTGTTTTATCCCCAACTGCTGAGTAATTACACACTCACACAAAAGGTTATCTGACTCTTATTGGCTCCTACTTTCGCAGATTTTTCCTTTGGTTGGTTTTATCATCTACCTTAAATACATTTCAAATAATGATATTATGAAAAGAAGTGACTCTTGTTCACTTCATGACATCGTTACAATTAGAAGAAAAAAATTACTTCATCAAATTCTACTTTTACCGTGCCCGAAAGACCAGCAAGAACGGATTTGGAATGGACAATTAAAGATGGTAAAAGAAAGGTTGGGGTGGACAAGAGAAAATGTTTCATGTGATCAAATAAAAGGTTTGGCAAAATGTTCGAATACAAGGAAAAATTGTCTTGTTCCATGGTGTTTTTGAATTAGGTGACTTTGTTGTTCGTTTTTGCTGAAAATGTTATCCTATTGCTTCCGTGCTTATTTTTAAAACAAAGTGTTTTGTAATAATAGTAATAATAAATATAATAATAATGATAATAATAATAATAATAATAATAATAATAATAAATCTGTACATCTGTTTCATTATTGTTATTTATTATTTATTGTCTTTATTTTACAATACTCATATAGACTCATATAGACTGTTTGAAGTTGGAAACTAAAGTCTAATGCACTAAATCATGGTTAATTAGTGCTATTATTATTATTATTATTATTATTATTATTGTTATTATTACTATTATGTCAGGGTGGTCTAGCGGTACAGCGCTAGAATTTGGACCTCGGTGGGCATGGGTCCGATTCCTACCACCGGCACTAAAATAAAAAAAACATAAAAAAATAATTATTATTCTCCTTATTATTATTATTATTGCTATTATTTTTATTATTATTATTATTATTATTATTGCTATTATTATTATTATTATTGCTATTATTTTTATTATTATTATTATTATTATTATTATTACTATTATTATTATTATTATTACTATTATTATTATTATTTAATTTTTCAGTGGTCCAAACACCAATGTGTTACTAATGCCAACAGGCATGTCTGCATTCTTTTCTACTCCAAAGAACTGCACGTGAATTTGTATAAAATAGGCACAGTAACCATATCTATTACTTGGTATAGTTGACAATTTAAAAAACTCTATAAAATTAAAAAAAATGTAAATATAAATTCTAAATTAAATTAAAATATTTTTAATGTTTTATTATAGACGTAAGTTTTACGTCATGGTACAAGATGCGTTCTTTAAAAAATACGGTTGTTGTTTTATTAAATTTAAATTTTAATATGACAATAAATATGCATTTTTTTACAAAAGGAAATATAAAAATATATCTGTGTATTTCATTTTGTACAATTTTTATTATTAATTAAATAAAATGACGATATTAACAAAGAAGCGCATTTATATTTTAAATAATTCAATTTAATTATTCTGTATATTAGTTGTATTTTATAACAATAATTTCCTTTACAAAATTTTTATTATTGGTATAATTAATCCCTTAAGTAATTAAAAATATATTGCTTTAAAAGTTAAAATATAATTACCATTAGTATATATATATATATATATATTTAAAATTACAAATTAATGTTAATTATGAAAATAATTAATCCTAAAAAATATATTTAATATATTTTAACATTTGTCTAAGATTTTAACAGTTAAATTCACACTTTCTATAAAGAACAATTAAAATATTGTTTTCCGCTTATTCTTTCAACTATTAAAATAACGGTGTTTATTTTTTAGAACACGTTACACATTTTGTAAATGCTTATAGATGTGCAGATGCAAGAAATAAAAAATAATTTTATTAAGTTGAATTCAGTAGAAAGTTTTCACTTTGAGAAAACAAATTGAACAACAGATTGACATTTATAGATAGCTTCGTAATATGCAACGGGTAATTCAAGTGTTACGTTAGCCAATGGATAAACATAAGTTTATGTTTTCCTTTTTTTCCGGTTTTTTTTTGGTAGCAAGTTGCTCTATTTAGTATCGAGCCAATTTGAAGCATTGTGACTACTAAATAGTTTGAGCGCAAGCGTTTATACTGTCCAATGTCCTTCACACAGCAAACATTTCCCCCTTTATCCAGGCTTGTAGGTTTGTTCATTTTTAATCCTCATTAGACAGAATTAAGACTCATTGTATTTGACAAGACACGAAAAAAAGTTCAAGTTTTACTTTGGGTAGATCATTGACTAAAGGTTTACCAAATATTATAAATGTTACATCATTGAATATATATATATATATATATATAATAAAAAATATGTACAGTATTTAATACAATAGTAAGGAACTAATTACTAAAGAATTTTTGTGTTAATACTAATTGTCTTATTATATTTTCTAATTTAAGAAATATTTAAATATGTAAATAAAAAAATTATTTTGTTAATTAGTTCACGAAGTTAAAAAAGGATTAGTTAAATATATTTGTATGTTAATGTATGTATATTAATTATTTTTTATAATTGAATAATAATAATTTATATATATATATATATATATTTGTTTTTAATTAAATCAAAATCAAAATTTGAATTAATATTTGTGACATTGACATCAGTACTGTGAAATGTGTTTAAATAAATTTTGGAATTGAAGCATAAAATAAATTGTCGCCTCAATAAAATCTCCCAAAAAACGTACAGTTTTCAACTTTGTATTGAATTAACAAAGTTTGTGCGTTTCAAACACACTGATTAGTTAACACAAAAAGGAAAAAAAAACGTTTAAACTAAATCTGTACAATTTTGTTCCAGTTTTTTGGTTTGTTGAAAAATGGAATTGTGGCAGATATTTTTAATTTGTGCATTATCCCTGTGCACATGTTTATTATGTAAACTGATTTGCATTTGAAAGAAAACGGGTTAGATGTGTTTTAATTTTTTTAGTTCTCTCAACGGTACGTGGGGGGGGAACCTAAGACGGAGTTGTATATGTTTATAAAAAACAGAAAAATACAGTTTCCTATAAATAATTTTAATTTAATTTGAATATCAATTATTTAGTCGCAATACAAAGTTTAATTTTAATCAAATTCCGATAACAAACCTATAAATTGTGCAAAATGTTTTATTGTGTTCCGTTTTTCAGTTGTAATATTTAGATTAAAATGATGTAGTCGTTTTACATTCGAACTAAAATTTAACAGTATTGCAATATGCCCAAACAAGTAGAACAATAAATAGAAGTATACTTATTTTATTACAATTGCACCTTAGCCAAAGTAAATGACCAAAAATTCCTGTTATAAAAACTAACCATTTTAATTTGTATTGTATACAAAAAAGATATGTATTTATTCTAAAGCCACTTTGGCTTTAAAGAGAAATGATTGTTTTATCCAATGGTACATTATAACAAAATAGTAAAAATGAATTACTAAATAAAGTGGACATTATGTGCCGGCGTGGTCTTGGATTTGGATGGGCATCGGGGTTCGAATCCCACTACCGACCCACTAACATGCGGAACCATCTTTGTCCACTGCTCAAAGATGCGCATTTACCTGTACAACGTCGAAAGTAGTAAACATTCATTTCATTTCATTTTAGTTGATAACGTGGTCACCTCTTCATTATTTCCCATATTTATACGACATGTAGAACGATCGATTTCGATGGCTTGATAAGCGTAGACAAACGTGGAAGAATAAAAAAGTTTCTTGGCTGGTAGACGGCATCCTTGTGACGTTGCCACTGTTCGCAAAGATTGACGAGGCCGCCTGATTTTTTGTCAGGATTATCTCCCTTAGCCCAAGGGCTACATATGATATACATATACATTTAGATACCTTTTAAGTATCCTGGATGTATGTTCGCACTCACCCGCCGTAGCGAAAGCCCAGTTATACCGCTGTGCACTCGGACCCTGCTGTTATTAGTCTAGATGCCTAGAGGCACCTAGTCCAGGATGCACCACGTGGAGGACTAACAGTCAGGAATATCACCATCATTGGAAATTGAGACTTTATAAGCATTACTCAAATCCTCAGGATCATTAGCATCCCAAAAGTATAAACATAAATGAATAAAATAAAATTGTTGGCTTTTAAGATCGTTTATATCCAAGATTGCAAATTTATTTGGATTGTATCAAATTCCATCCATCCATTATCCTAGTTTTGGTAAAATGTTGCTTTTTGGCAACATTTTTTACAAACAATCGATTGTTAATTGTGTGATCGAACCCTAACCAGTGTGGCAACTAAATTTGGCACTGACTGGGGCAAAATTATTATTAAGTGAATTTAAAAAATACATATTATTGAACTGCACATTTTAATTCCAATTATCCATCATTTTTTTTATACCTATGCACATTATGCACAAAAAAAAACTGTACAAAAATAAATGAAACAAAACGTTTTCTAGTTGAAACGATAATAAATTTTGTTTCCTCTGCCTACAAAAATGTTTTGCACTATTATGAATAATTGAAAAAGTAAAATAGGAAATGTATTTGGTCTTCAATTGACAAATGTCACATTTACTTTTTTGAATAAAAACAAATAAACAAGAATGTTAAATAATCAATATTGAAATTGCAACATCATTTAAAAAATGGGGTCAATTTTTCTATTTTGTAGCATCTAAACACTTTAAAAGCCCAAGGTGACTGAAAATATAGGAAAACCTAAAAAAAGAAAATTGATTTTTATTAAATATAGTAGGGTTTGAAAAACGTTAGCAGCAATTCGAAGCATTTACCTGTTAAGATGTTAATCAATATTGAAGTAAGAGTATTAAGATAAGTAATTCACTTGGTTGTTAACGGCAGTAGGACACGTTATTTAAGGTTCGTGAACAATTACAATTTGGCGGTTCTAAATTTGGTTGACATAGGAAGAGAGTTTGGTTTTTGTTAAAACATATTGCTAAAAAAAACACAATGACACCATATTATTGAAGTCCAATTAAAAATTTATAAGTAAGATGTTACCGACGGAGTTTGGCAAAATACGAATAAAATTTCAATTTTTAATTAGCACTATTTTCAAAGTTAAGAATAGAATTTATAATTATATGCAGCTATCTTGTTGCTCTACACAGTTAAAAAAATTTTAAATTTATGTTAAAAAAATGATTACAAATAAACTTTGTCTATAAGTAACTTATTGATTTTTATTTATGTTTGTTATTTTGAATGTTTTAGGAAACATATTTTTTTGCAGTAGACATTTTAGCAAAGCCAAATGTAGGCCCGCATTTTAGTGGGTCGGTGGTGAGATTCGAACCCCGATGCCCATTCTGGTCCAAATCGAGCGCTCTACGGCTAGACCACTCCGATAATTTGTATTAAAAATAAATGTAGTATACTATCTTTAGTTATTATTATTATTTTTACAATACACTTTTGCTTAAAAAAATAAGCATACCAATTACAGCAAAAATTAATATCAAAGTCTCGTAATTCAAAGAGAACATGAGACAACAAAATGTTTTCACGTATTTGAACATTCTGCCAAACGTTTTGCTTAATCCCTCATAAAACATTCATTTCAATTAGGTCTTCCCGAATAGTTCTTAGTCAAGTTTTCCTTGGTCTGCCAACCTTTCTTTTACCATTTACAATTGTCCATTCCAAAACCGTTCTTGCTGGTCTTTCGGGAATTTGACCAAGTAATTTTCTTCGTCTAATTGTAATGATGTCATGGAGTGAACGAGAGTCAGTTCTTTTCATGATCTCATTATTTGAAATGTGATCGCGCCAGGTAATCTTTAAAATACTTCTAAGACACCGGTGATGAAAAACATTCACCATCTTTAGTATTATAAAATAATTAAATAATACATTTTAATTGTATTAAAATGAACAAAATTTATTGTTTATTTTTAAAAAATTAAAAAAAGTAACTTTAACATTAACAATGCTATTTACGTGTAATAACGGGGAATATTGATGAACACAAGCATATGTCCAATTATTGAAAACACCACGTTATTCCGAAAATACCAAAAATGCATTTTGGTTATCCTATTATATGTATAAAACAAAATAAAAATATTACATAAATGTTTATGTTAACAAAAGCATGTCATAATTAATGCAAAATCTGGTGTAGTGTTTCCAAAAATATGTAAAAAAAACTATATATTTGGCGCCGGGCTTAAAGTAATTGCAAATCATCGGACACTTGGTAAAGGCTTGCATTGTGTTTCTGGGGATTAAAACGTGTTTCAAAATTTTATTTGGGTTTTCTTAACACCGCACTTTTTATCAGTGCAAAAACCTTGAAACTTAGGCTGGATTGTGCCAAGATGGCAAAGGTAACTCACATGCTCGTTTTAAATTTTAAGACCAATATTAAATACAAATCATTATTTAACTCCAATAGTTGTTTGGTTGTTAAAAAGTGTTTTTGTAAAGCATTTAAATAGTAATGCCTATACAAGTTAAAATAATAATAATAATAATAATAATAATAATAGTAATAATAATAATAATAATAGTAGTAGCAACAACACCACCGTGGCCAGACCCAGATACGGTTGAGAAAAGAGAACAAGTTTCAGCTCAAGATTAGCAACCTGTCATCTATAAAAAATATTGTTAAAGAAACAACAAAAGGATACACCTTTTTTAAAATACCGCAAAGAAGTAAAAGTATAATTCCGATAACAGGATTTGGTAAAAATCCTCAAAACCAAACATCTGTTGATACATACTTTTGAAATAAATTGAATAAATAGATACAGTTATTATTTACAGTAAATCTAATCAATTCTAATTGGTTAGTGTCCTCAAATGCTGCTACGTTACTATCGGTTTAGCAAGTGAGAAAACCCTTTCACTAGGACTTTACCATATAGGTCCTTGCATACTGTCAGGTTTGTACTGTCGGTTGTATTTAATAATGGGTTTTTAAGAGATTATTTGTTTTTAGAATTGTTATATTAGAATTGTCAGATTTACTTAGATAATAAATTTACTAGGTTTTTAAGTCAACCAGGAGCACTGTACAGCTGTTTTAAAAAAAAATCATTATCAGCGCATACCTTGCAAGTTTTACACACATAAACTTGAACCCATCTGGTGTCAGGCCAGCGCCTTAAACCACTGAGCTACGGGTGGATGACTTTAGACCTGTAAATTTGTTATTTATAATAAATCTGATAAATTCTAATTGTCCAGTGTCCTCAAATACTGACATATTTATTTGAAAGGAATGCTTTGCTGATAATTTTAAATAAGGATGAAACAGCTGTACAGTGCTCCTGGTTGACTTAAAAACCTAGTAAATTTATTATTCAAGTAAATTTGAGAATTCTAATATAACAATTCTAAAAACAAATAATCCCTTAAAAACGCATTGATAAATACAACTATTATTGATTTTTAATAATAATAATAATAATAATAATAGTAGTAGAACAAACATTGTAAGAGGCAAATACTATTGAGGCACCAATGACCTCTGGTTGTAACGTATTTTTAAATGAAGTAACCTTGGCTGTGATCGACAAATGCAATGTGAAACCAACCAATCTCTATTCCATTTAAAACGAATGTAAAATATTGAATAGTACTATTTTCCATAAATAAACTTAATTGCTTTTAGTTAAAATGATTATTTTTAAATAAACTATTTTTAATAATAATAGAAGGTTTATAATGTTATATATAGAAATTATTTATGAAAAATTACAAAACAGGTAATTTATCATAATGTTTTATTATTGTTTAAATAATTGCACGCAAAATAAAAAATAAAAAAATTTAATTTTACAAAGTATTTTAGTTTTTTTCCTGTTAAATAAGAACCCGCAAAAAATTCAAGTTGAAAATTGTATTTTTTACTTTTGTAAATGTTACATAAGATGTGTAATGTAACTTCCTGAAAATCAATAAAAATATTTAATGTTTTGTACTAAAAATTGCATTACTTATAAATTGAATAAAAGGTATATATTTTTGATTCAACTTGATTGTGTAAATTTATTATTTACAGTAAATCTGATCAATTCTAATTGCAGAGTATCTTCAAATGCTGTACGCTACTATTGCGAACAAGCAAATGATTAAATCCTTTTACTAGGTGTTTACTATATAGTTTAACTACCCATAGCTTAGTGAGTAAGGCGCCGGCCTGACATCAGATAAGACGGGTTCAAGTTTATGTGTGTTTGTGTGTAAAACTTGAAAGGTATGCGCTGTTGATGATTCCAAATAAGGATGAAACAGATACACAGTGCTCCTGGTTAAGTCAAACCAAGTGCTAGTATTGTTACATTTTATTATTAATAATAATTATTTATTGTTATTTTATCATTCGCACTGTAAAGAATATGGGGAAAATGTAAGTTTTTATGTAATTATAGAATTTATTTTGACGCCTATTAAAAATGGGTGTTATATTTCAATTGTTCAACGGAATAGTAATTTCTGTAAATTTTTTAGCAGTATTTAATACTGACCGGACTTGGGATCACCTAAGGTGGAGTTATAATAACATTATAATAACAAGCAATAAGTTACTTATCTCAACTATATATAAATTTTACGTTTAAATTTTAAAAATTTTTTAAATTTAATATAGAGTTTTTAAATGTAAACATTTATAAAAAACATCTTTACATGACAAATAATAATATATGTAGTGTTTAAATTAATTAAATTAAAATTATGTGCTAATTTTTAACACTTCTGATGCTTTATATATATATATATATATATATAAATTTTAAATAAACTACAATGTTATACTAAATATCTAATTAATAATTTTATTATTCTTATTATTATATAATAATAATAATAATGTGATAATAGTATTAGCATTTATTTATTTTTAAACCTTTTCGCTTTAAAAAAAGTAAAGCTACAAACGTATTGCACATACATACTTGTACACGTAACGGCTCAATAATGTAATTTCATATATTATTATTATTTATAATATTAGTTTGACCGTCAGGATAATTTCCATCAATACAAACGACGTCCGAATAAATAGTTTTAACTTTGTTTGACCGAACTAGTAATATGCATGATGACGCGTTTTTGATTTTTGTATCTGTTTGAGTTCCGTTACATATACACGTAACTGCCTTCCTGTGTGTTCTTGATTTGCCCAATGTACTGACAGCTTTCATTGTTACTGACTAATTGACAGTTATTTTATGTTGGATTAGGCAGACTTTGGCATTATTGAAATAACAAATTATTATTTTCACAACTCTACTAATATCTCGACAACAAAAGGGATAAGCTGTCACCAGTTGTTTTCTTCAACTCACAAAACAACATATTCAATTACTACAGTACAAAAACTGTTAACCTTTGGAAGTTGTGTCTATCGAAGATGGAAATTCTATTGGGACTACACCCATTCCCGTCATTAGAATTATACTTTCACTTTTGTTGTTGTGTATCATTTTTTTAGCAATACTGTTTTTATACAAAGGAAAGTTTTCTAATTGTCTGCTCAAACTGTTAATTGAATTTGACTACACTATAATAATTTAGTTTAAAAAAAATTATATTTCTTAGATGTTTTTAAAAAATGTACATATATTTTTTTGTTATATTGTGTTATCATTATTATAACGTAGGTTTAATATTCTCCTTAAAATATATTTGGTGCCGAGGTATCGATGTTACAACAGCAGTTACAACGATTACTCCAGCTACTTAATAACGTGTTCCATTCTAGTAAAATAAATCTAAATATTTTTAGTATTTATTATTATTATTACAAAGCCCTTTTGCTTTAAAAATAAGCATGGCACCATAAGATAAAAATAACAGCAGACACAACACAATTAATATTGTCAAATTGACTGCTTAAACGTTTGATTAAAAAACGCATTTCAGCATGCAGTCGTTGAACATCGATGTTGACAGAAAAGCGAATTTGAGTACAAACAAAATGAATTCAAACTTTCGGTGCCTTTGAGCTAATCTAACTAAATCTTTAACTGCGGTATCGGGCAAACACCGCCGATTGGAAAAACTGCGCGGATACGATTGGTTGACTTTCCCAAAATACATATGTTAGTGTTGGTTTATTATTATTATTATTATTACAAAACTCTTTTACTTTAAAAATAAGCATGGAGCAATAAGATGACAGTAACAGCAAAAACAACCACAAAGTCCCATAATTTAAAACGAACATGGAACAAGAAAATTGTTTCATGTATTCGAACATTTTGGCAAATGCTTTGTTTGGTCCCCCATGAAACATTTATTTCAATTCGATCTTTGCAAATAGTTCTTAGTCAAGTTTTCTGCGGTCTATCCCAATCTTTTTTTTACAATTTCCAATCATCCATTCCAAAACTGTTTTTGCTGGTCTTTTATGCGGTAAACGTAAAATTTGACCAAGTATATATTACATCTAAAATGAATTAACATTAAGTAAATTAATTGTTTATATATTGAAATGTATAATAATAATAATAATTTATTATGCTCAACATAAATACTTTATTTAACATTAATCAATACAATATTATGTTTATTCTGTTGCATAATAGACTACAAAACGGAAACATGTAAACGTATTTATAAAAATATTTTTTAATTATTTTATATATGTAATAATATAAATTTGTAATTATATATATATAATTATTCTAATTGTAAATATTTAGTTTATTTATTAATTTATTTGTACAATAATTCGGTTATGCCACATTTGTAAATTATTATACAATTGCATATTTTAGTAACTAGAAATATCAAAATTATTATATAATATTTAGGTTTACAATAATGAGAAATTTAATAAAATATTAAAACAGTATTGTACACAATGGTTAAAAAAATATTACAATATATTTTAGTCAAACATTGTAGACAAAAACTGAATAGATGTTTTTTTTAAAGAGTTGTAAAATCGCTGTTAATAACTTGCTTGTTTTACTTGTTTATATGTACAATAAATACATACATATTTATTCTTTGTCTTTACCATAACTTAAAAATCACTAACTCCGCCTAGAGAAGATTGGAAATAAACCAATTTAGCAGGTCCCAAGCCTGGATAAAAAAGAAGGATTTCTTGCGCAACGTTTATAATTTGGCTTTTGTAAAAAATCTTTATTGGTACATAAAATATACAAGAGGATACCCTTGCTACAAACAAAGTAATTGTACAACTCAGATAACAGGGTTGATTAAAAGCCGCATAAAAGCTCAATCTTCGATTAGCATAATGTTTGATTAGATAAACAAAATTGGTTGGTTAAATTTTACGTTTACCGCCCGAAAGATCATTGTAAACGGTTTGAGATTGCACGATTAATTGGTCGATTACAGAGAATATGTCTAAGATCTAATTGAATTAAATATTTCATGGTAGAAAAAAGGTTTTTTCAAAATGTTTATACTTATGAGACTTTGTTGTTGTTTTTAGTATTATGTTATCGTGTTGCCACATGTTTAATTTAAGACAAAAGGGTTTGTAATAATAATAATTATTATTATTATATATTATACAAAACCATTTTGCTTTGAAAATAATCATGGGACAATAAGACAACAATTACAACACAAAACAACAACAACAATAACAACAAAGTCTCGCTGGCATTGAAGATTCTGAAAATCGAAAATTGAGCTTCCTTTAGGCTTTCACTCAACCCTGTCATATGTGTGTAACTCTGTCATCCAGATACATGCAATCACTTCTTTGCCGTTGTTTGCCGGAATAGCGTTCTCTTGTCTTGTTTCCGTAGCAGCATAAATTTTTTACAGAGGTCAGGTTGCTAACCTTGCGCTGAAACCCTCATCCTTTATCCATACTTGGGACTGGGTAGATTGGATCTTTTCTGATCCAAACTATGCCAAATAATAATAATATTAATAGTAATTTATTTTTTAATGTAATGTTTAAATGGTTTTGGAGTCACAAAAAGGCATATCTTCATGTATAGGTAACAAGGTTACTAGTATTCTAAAAGATGTTACTTTACTTGTGTCAAAAATCAACTTTATTAAACTATTTAACTCAATAGTGTTAATTAATGACTACTAGTATTTTAAATCTCATTGAGGAAAATTAAAAAAATAAAAACGCGAGTTTGGCAGTTATGTCTTTGTAAAAATACAAAATGCAACATAAATAACAAGTTATTATGTTGCTAAAGAAAAGCACAATTGTAAAAGTAAAACTTTGTCAACTGAATTGAGTAACAACTAAAGTGTAGAATGATTTTCAAATATTTTATTGAATCGATGTATAAAATGTGTGCACACTGTTTTTAAAAAAATTGTTACTACCTTGAATGCTTTATATGTAACAACTTGTAGAAAGTGGACATTTTAGTAAAGCTTTTAGCAGAATTCTAAACTCGTACCCCCTTAAGTTCGAGTCCAGCACTAGGAACACTATTATATTAAAAAAATAGACATGTTACGTAAAAATATAAACGGTATTTCTATAAACAATTTGTTGCTAAAGGCTTTGTAAAAATGGACGTTTTGTGCAGTAGGGCTATTAATTGTTAAGTAATTTAGCAGTTAATGAACATTACTCTACTGTTACTACGTTTATTAATTGCAATCAAACTTGTAATTATATAAAGTAGAGTTAATATATACGTAATTATTGTTTGTGATTAATTTTACTTTCTATATATTAATTTTTACACAAATTTAACAAAAACAAGAAATAGGCATTGTTTATGAAGCATTTTCTGCATATTTATTTACAACAACAACAACAATAATACACAATACTATTTCAATTTTACATTTAAATAAAATGCTATTTGTTCACTATAAATGTATGACAATTAATGTTGAATAATTTTATAAATTATATAATAACAAATTGTATTAATTTTTTTATTTCAATAATTATTTTAATGTAATTTTTAAACATTACCAATCATGTCGTGTATAGCTGTTTAACAATAAAAACAATAATCTGAGTAATAATTAATTCCAATTGACGCCATATTGTCAGTATAAAATGACAAAATAAATATTCTTAATTATGCAATAAACACAATTAAATAGTTAATTTGTTGAAATTTGCTTAATTGCATTCGGTTGTTGTTATCATCTATAAACTCCGCCTAGTTTAAACCAGAAATGATTCAATGTAGCCAGTCCCAAGCCTGGATAAAGGAGGAGGGTTTGAGCGCAAGTTTAGCAACCTGGCCTAGTGTAAAAAATGTATACTGCTTCGAAAACAATCAAGAAGATGCCATTTTGGTAAACAACGGCAAAGAAATGATTGCATGTATTTGAATGACAGAGCTACACAGATGACAGGGCTGAGTGAAAACCGAAAGAAAGCTCAATCTTCAATTGCGCAGAATCTTTAATGTCAACGAAACTGTATTGTTCTTGTTGTTGTTTTGCTGTAATTCTTGTTTTATTGCTCCATGCTTATTTTTAAAGCAAAATGGTTTTGTATAGTATATATTATATATATAATATATAAGTAGATTATAATTTTAATTGTGTTGAGGATTGTGTCAGTGCTGAACTTTCGCTGGTAAACATATTTTGAATTATATATATATTGCTAATTTTAGCGCACTGTACCGCCACACTATCTCAGCAAACACTTTTGCGAATGTTCAATTTACACCCACGTGCAATCAGTAAGTAGCATTCTTGCGTACAACTTGACTCTAATCGAGCCAAGTTAACAGGTTTTATAAGTCCCGATTAAACAGTTATTATACAATATAATTCGATTGGTTCCACTTTTTAAACAACTTCCCAAATTACGAATTTAAATAAATCGATTTTTTGCAATTTAAAAGTTGAACAACCAGCAATGGAAATAAATGAAAACTGAAAACTATAGGCAAAATACATTTATCGATAAGAAAAGAATTAAATGTAAAACCTTTATCATTATATTTTTGAACAAATCATATTATTTGAATAAATTTGGGTTAATTTAAATTAGACAATATTTGATTTTAAAAAAAACATATTGTACAAAATAAAACGAAAAAAAACATGAAAATAGATTAGTATAAATATTGTAACAAAAACTTTCTTTTAATTTATATAAAATGCAATAAATTGTACCAAATCTAGTTAGAAGTTTGTGGCTGAGAAAATGTGAGCATTAAGGAGCAAAAATGGCTGTTTGGAAAACGTAATTCGGACAACATTACAGCAATAATTGTAAAAATTAAATACATGTTCAACCTTTGATTATGAAGAATTATCAATAGTAACTTTTTTAGGTACAATCATATGGAACAATCTTGTTGTTTTATGTTTTTCTAGAGTGAAAAAAATAATTAGCATTTTCATTATCATTATTATTATTATTATCATTATTATTATTATTATTATTATTATTATTATTATTATTATTATTATTATTATTATTATTATTATTATTATTATTATTATTATTATTATTATTATTATTATTATTATTATTATTATTATTATTATTATTATTATTATTATTATTGTTATTATAGTTAGCTTTAATACTTTATTAAAAGTACATTTATAATCATAAAATACACAAAAAATATCTTTTCACATAGTTGGCATAAGCGAAAAAATCAGACACAAAGTTATACAATAATTGCAAAAGCAAAAAAATAAATAAAAACGTTTCAGTAACATGGTTATTAAAAAATGTCTCATAAAAATCTGTCAAACTATAGAACATTATATTTAAATTGGGATATAGTAAAAATGTAAACTGTGGTTGTAGTCTAAAACAGAACTGGAAAAAATGGGACATTGAAAGCATTTGTCTATAGCAATTGTTCAAGCTCTGAAAAAAGTACTAATTGATATTTCAAAATCCTAAAAAAAAACCTAATTTGTGATATTTTCTGAAATGGTTGAAAATTTTGCAAAACATGGAACAGACAAATTATAGTAAACGTTTGTCCAGCATTAAATGTGAATAAGTTTTGTTTAATTCAACCTAGAGAAAATTAACAATAAAAGAATGTAGCCAGTCGAGAACCTAGATAAAGGAAGACAGTTTGAATGCAATCTAAGGGGGGAGACCGATCCCTACTTAGCGCTTCCACAGGTAGCGGATAGTGGAATAACCTTTAGCAATAAAGGGGTTAGCTGTGAATAAGGTTGTGCCAAATAAACAGCCGTTGACCAAACGGATACTCAGGCGTTGTCAGGTCGTTAACGCGTTGGCAGAAAGACGACAACAGTGATCGGTGTCACCCTGAGTATTATCACCGAGCAGCCCTATTTAGGGACGGTGCACTGTTTGCTCTACCCGGAGAGGGGCCTAGAAAAGAAAGACAGTTTGAGTGTAAAGTTGGCAACCTGACTTTGATAATGATAGCCTAACTTAGATGACAGTAATGAGTGAAAACTAAAAGAAAATTCAATCTTTAATTAGTAGAATTTTCGATTAAAGGAAAAACTTTACTTTTGCTGCCCGAAATATTAACAAAAACGATTGGGGAATAGAAAATAGATGATGAGTAGATTTAATTGAAATTATGGGGTTAAACCAATGTTACAACACGTGGAATTACTTTGTTGCCTTATATTCGTTTTAAATTACAAAACTTTTCTGATGATTTTGCTGTTATTTGTATCTTGATTTGCTATGCTTATTTTTAAAATAAAAGGGTTTTGTAATAATAATAATAATAATAATAAATTTTTTATTAAAATTGTCCAATTCACTTAAATAATAAATCCACTTAGTTTTACGTCAACCAGGAGCACTGAACAGCTGTTTCATCCTTAATTGGAATTATGAGCAGTGTATACCTTTCAAGTTTTACGCACATATAAACTTGAACCCACACCCTATCTGGTGTTAGACCAGCTCTTTTAACCACTGAGTTACTACTGGTTGAAGTTGACCTTGTAAGTTTAATCTTTATTGTAAATCTGATTAATTCTAATTGTCCAGCGTCCTCAAATGCTGTTACGTTACTACCATATACGGTTATTAAACCTGGCTGTATGCAAGAACTTATATTGTAAAATTTTGGTGAAAGGGTTCTCTCACTTGCTAAACCGGTAGTAACGTAGCAGCATAATAATAATAATAATAATAACAATAGTAATAATGATAGTAATAATAATAATAATAATAATAATAATAGTTGTAAATTTTCTTTCGGTTTGTTTAAGTCAATATACAACCAATAATTTTTATTCATCATTCATTTAATTAATAAATGGCAATTTTTAAAATGTCATTCAATGAGTTGTTAAAACCTTTTACATATGTAATGTATATAAGTGCAAATTAATGTACAATTATTAAAAACGTTATTTTAACATTTTTAAATTGTAAAAAAACTATTTTCTGTATATTTTAAAAAATAATTAAAAATGTCAAGATAATGTATTGAAATGACAAAACATAAAGGAAAATATTAGGCCGTTTTATTAAGTTTACATAAATGTATCTAATAATTAATGACTATCATTTTGAATATGTAACATAAAATATTGTTAAATTACATAAACCAAACCTTTTGTTAAAGTTTACAACGTTACATGCCTTAATTGTAATTAAAATTAATGTTTTTCTTATTAATTTATTTTGCTTTGTAAAGCGTACAATGTATTGCAAACGATTGATAAACAAAACGATTCTCTTTCGACACTGAATTAAGTTTAGCATACACCTACTACTGCTCTTCATTTTAAAATCTAACATAAAAAATCTACATAAATTACACCTTTTGGCATTAAAGTTATTTGTCAACTGCAGCTAGTAAACTTCTATTTCGACTTTTATTAGACTTTATTGTGTTGTTACTGATAACTGTTATTGAGCACAATGACAATCTATTGATATTTGAGACAATGAATTTAAAATTAAAAAACTGGCCATATTGTTATCTACAGTGGAACACCCTAAATACTATGTGCATTGGTTGTTTCATAGTACGGAGCCGTATTTGAAGTTGCGTGCGATTAGGTTCAATCCTCATTACCAACACTAAATGCGGGACTCTCTGTAACTCCTCTAAACGTCTGTTTGTTTACAAATATATTTTTTTTATAAAACATTCAAGCAGTAGTAATAAAAGTGCCCAATTAGTGAACTGTGTTAAATATCAACATAATTTTGTATGTACTTTGAGAATGTTTATGTATGTTTTTTTTATTAATTTGATGTTTTACAGAAAACATTTTTAGCAATTGAACAGTGAGAACATTATAAACAGTACCTTACATTTGATGTCAGTGTTGGGACTGAGATCATCGTTGACTCAGTAACCATTCTATTACTCTAGTACAATTGAATTAAATGAAAATAACAAAACGTACATTACAATATATATATATATATATATATTCAGTATTCATATGGAAATTAGATAATTAGAAAACAATACGTTTATAAGTGTCTGCTTGTTTCTACACAAATGTACTTTTGAAATTTTGTTTTACAATTTCTAATTAAATTAAGCAATTTTATTTTGTAGAAAGAAAAATTTATAAAGTGAATGTATATATATATATATATATATATATACATATGTTTAAGTATATTAATTCTTATTTGAAAAAAAGCTTGTTCTTCGTTAATTTCAAGATGTGAAGTAAGTGTATGTATATATAAAATATGATTTAATTCAATTAGATAATAACAACAAATAGAACAACTTCTATATAATTTTACTAAATAAAAACAATGCATAATAAACTTTAAGTTCCTTTTTTTGTATAAAGCACAATTTTTATTTTTAAAAATGTACTTTTAAAAAATTTAATTAGTTAAGTAGCTTTTTTCCATCATTTTCTTTCAAACGGCATATGAAAAAAACGAACAAATTTTAGGTACTAAATACAACGGATGTTTGTAGTTGTGTCATGATGGTACAAAATGTGTTTTTTTATTTAAAATTAATTTTATTTTCAAAATTATGCACTTGGCATTATAGCCGAATTTGGTAAGTTAGTTTAAGCAAATTGCATTGCTTTGAGCAAATTTAAACAATGGTTTATTAAAAGATTTAGTAATTTAGTCTTTTGTATTTTTAAAAAATGTCTTAACGAAGTGCGTTCTTAAATAATATTTTAATTATTGTATAAATATTCGCATATATATATATATATATATATATATATATCTAATATTATTATTACAAAACTCTTTTGCTTTAAAAAATGAACATGGGGCAATAAGACAACAATTATAGCAAAAAATAACAACAATAACAACAAAGTTTCATAATTCAAAAAGAACATGAGACATCAAAATGTTTCCATGTATTTAAACATTCTGCCAAACGTTTTATTTGATCCCATGAAACATTTATTTCAATCAGATCTTCCCAAATGGTTTTTGGCCAAGTTCCCTGTCCTCTACTCCAACCTTTCTTTAACCATTTACAATTGTCTATTCCAAAACCGTTTTTGCTGGTTTTTCGGGCGATAAACGTAGAATTTGACCAAGTAATTTTCTTCGTCTAATTGTAATGATGTCATGGAATAAAGAAGAGTCAGTTCTTGTCATAATCTCATTATCTACCATTTTATCAATCTTGAACGTTCGCTTCCACATTTTACTCCCATATGTTTCCGTAAGAATGATTATTGGTGCGTACAAACAAAGTTTTGTCTTCAGGCAAACGGAAGTATCTGACCATCTTGATTTGAGTTTTTTGAAGACCGACATTGCTTTTCCAAGTCTGGCTTTAACATCAATATATATATATATATATATATATATTTAAACCTATAATAAATCATATTATAAAATAGAGCAAATAGAGGAACACATTCACATTAAATTAGTTTATAAAAACAGCTGTCCTTTCTATTAGTTTGGTTGTTGTTTTTTAGTTTTCAGTAAATTAAAGATATGGCGTTGGATTCAATTCAGATATATATATATATATATATATATATATATATATATATATATATATATATATATATATATATATATATATATATATATATATTACAAGCTGAAATATCTACTACTGAAACTTGTTTTCCCAAAAACATTTAGTGGTAAAATTTTTATAAAAATAGTTAAGGCTCAGTTTATTTAATATATTTGCAAAATATGACACAAATAGATAAAAGTAAACACTATGATTTAACAGACTTTTTAAGTGGAGATACAGTTTAGAACGATTAATTTCAATTTGTTATAAATAATATAAAAACCATTTTATCTGTACACAATCTTTTTATTTTATCACTAAACATACAACAAATTGTAGTTAGTCCAAGCTATAAAATACTAACTTTTTAATGGAATTTTTTTAATACAAGAAAAAAATATTAAATTTTGCCCAATTAATTAAAGTTAGTTTAAAAAATATGACTTTGCACAAATTGTAAATGGAAAAGAATTAGAAAAGAAACAAGGAGAAACGACCTAATTTTACATAAACCTCTCTTAAAAAGAAGTTACTCCTAGTGGATTTCAATAAATAAACTTTATCGTTGCTATTATGGGACAAAATATGTACAAATGAGAATTGCCTAAATATACGTTGCAATTAATTAAGACTATGTTTATAAAAGTTTTGTTAAAACGCTTTGATAAATCTAAACAAAAAACAATTGTAAATGTCAACATATTAATAAAACATTTTAGTTGGTTTTTGTAACTGAAAGGTTAATAAAAATAAAACGTAAAAAACTAATTTAATAATAAATTGAAAAAAAAATGTTTAAAAGAAAATTTATTGAACCATTTTTTGTACATTAATGTTTAAAAATTTTAAAACGTTATTATTTTACAATTTATTTAAATAAAAACGATAATATTCTAAATGATATTTATTAAAATATAAATGAAAATAAAATTACTTTACTTATATATTTATTAAAACATTTATAGTCTGATATAATAAAATTATGTTATGTAATAACAACATAATTTTTTAAATTGAATGCTTATGTAACGGGAAATAATTTTAAAATATAAATGTCTTTAACTGCATTTAACAATAGTGATTGCTTATACAAACGTTTTGTTATTTATTTAAAAAAATGCTTTATATAAAGCCTAATTGGGTACAATAACGTATAACAAATATTACAATTCATTTTAATTATACAAATACAAAATTTTGTGGAATTTGTAATAATACTTCTAAAATTTTAAATGACATAATACAGTATCAATATTACTCGCCGATATATATATATATATATATATATATATATATAAGTATATATATAAGTATGGATATTATTAACGTATCAATATTAATGTGTCTGGTAATCTGCAGTATACCGCTTGTTTGAATCCTACCACTGGCACTAAATGCAAGCCTACGTTTGGCTTTACTGGTATAAGATCTTTTTCGTAAAACATTCAATGTACTAAAAAATGTCATTGAACAAAGCGCTTTTGATTAACTGTTTAACCCAAAAACAGGCTTTTGAAAGTGTATATTAAAAAAAGTCTGCGTTTATTACCAGTGTCGAGATTGAAGATGTAACTACAAGGTACAAATTTAGAAACGTGTCTACTTGTGCCAGTAAATGTATTTAATAAAAATGTTTATATATTAATTCATAATTGGAAAAAAGTTTTATTTCATTAAGATATTGAGTAGAACATGTAGCAATGTAAGTCTCGATTTAAAAAAAAAGTTTTTTGTATAATGATCACAGTAACAACCAAATAAAATTAAAAACTATTGATTAGAAAATAAATTGAAACACTGAAAGTTTTATAATTTAAATATTTATGTTCATATTTATACAATATGTAAAAACTAATGGTAAATAGCAAATTTTTGCATTATACATACAGTATTTAACACACACGTAATATATATATATATATATATATATATATATATATATATAGGATAAATAAAACTGTTATTGCAACTACAATTTATACTTTAATTGCTATCAGAACATTTTTTTCTAAAATATTTTAAATGTTAAATTAAATTTATTGAATAAATAACACTAACATAAGAAACTGGTTATATATATATATATGCATACTACCCCCTAGGAAATGTTTGCATTACGATTAGGACTGTATTATGCTTAAATTAATATTTATTTTAGAATGGCATATTTGAAAAAAGCCATATTAAAAATGAAAAATGATAATAAATGATATAAAGTAATCCATATTTAATTTTTTATATTTATTTCAAAATATGATCTTCAAACTATACAAACAGAAAAAATATATATAAACTTAATTATTAAATGTAATTTAAATAATTTTTATAACAATTAATTAACTCTAAATTTCGTTGTTTAATGTGCTTTTTAATAATGTTTAAACATGCAAATTAATATTATAAAACACAATTGTATTATAATGACCTTTTAAAATCGTAATAAAAGTAATAATAATAATAATAATAATAGTAATAATAATAATAGTAATAATAATAATAATAATAATAATGATAAAAATAAAATAAATAAATAAATAATAATAATAATAATGATAATAATAATAATAATAATAATAAAAATAATAATAATAATAATAATAATAATAATAATAATAATAATAATTTCATTAAGCTACAGTTTCTAGTTTACAAAATTGCAGCTTAATATTTTCATTTATTAAAAAAAATGAAAAACAACTTGTAAATATATTTTTTGATAAAGCATGTTTTCAAATTTGAACGTATTTTGCAATTTAAAAAATTGTAACAATTTTTCATAGCATTTAAAATGTTATCATTTACACGTCAAAATAATAGATTTTTTTAAATTCTAACAAATGGTTAAAGAAAACATTATTATACTATTCAAATGTTTGTTATATTGCCATGTATATAGATACATTTCTATTCATATTCAATAAAACGCTAATTTTAACATTTAGAAAAGCCCTTATGCACATTGTTTTATCGATAGAACTGAAACGAAATGCAATAGACCAATAAACAGCGGCCAAGTTTGTTATCCAATTAAAATCTTAATTAATTTATTCTAGACAAGTCATAACTTATTTGTGATTGGCTAAACATTAACTGAAGAAAATTAACTTTTTAATCAACTTAATATATATATAAAACAAAACCCAACTTCAGTATACACTGAATGTTAATCGATTCTACACAGATGCAATGAATTACAATTTTGGCGGCATAAAAATTACATCCACATTGTTAATATTAAGCACAAAATAAAATGCATATATGTGTTGACATAAGTCATATTATTAATATTATTACTATTATAAAATGAAGAATTTACACAATTATGCTTGGGTCTCAATTTGTGTCATTTTTATCAAATAGCATCTTGTTCAATTGTTATCTTGATCATCATCATCATCAACAACAACAGCAAGAACATCATCCCTTTTTGCCATGGACTAATTTAACCAATGCATTTTTTGTACAAACGCACTTTCCTCATAACCGAATGTCTATTTTCTCCTGATGCACTGTTAAGTTATTTTTTTATACAATTTTTGGTTATGTTCAATATTATCCATTCGATTTCTACCTCGTCGTCCGAACATTTACTTAAAATGCCCAATTCCAAATATGTACATTTTATTCAGAGCAATACACTGTCGTTTAGTGTAGACGAAAATACGCCCATTGGAACGGTTGTTGGTCAACTCAACGAATTTATCTATCCACGACCCCAATACGATGTCAAATATACGTTGCCCAAAAATGCCTATTTTGAAATTGGCTCAACTGGGGCGCTGGAAATTGTCGGGCCTTTGAACCGCGACGACAATGTCCAATTGTGTTCCGAAGCAGGCTATCCATCGCAATGTATGTGGGCCAGTTTCGTCATTACATCCAATAATCAATATATTGCATTGAAAATTACAATTGTTGATGTCAATGACAATATACCCAAATGGCCACAGCCTTTCATTATTGTCAATGTACCCGAAGAAAGTAGTAGTCACAAGTCGAAATCCAATTTCGAATTGCCCACAGCCAATGATCCCGATTTGGGTCTTAATTCGATTCAAAATTACAAACTACAAACAGACGAATTGGATCGCAATTTGTTCGAATTGTCCATTGACAAAACAGCCCAAATCAATGTGTCGCATCAGTACAATTTTCAGCTCATGTTGCAAATTCTCAAACCCCTCGACCGAGAAGTTCAAGCATGGTACAATGTCAGTTTGTTGGCATTTGATGGAGCCAAACCGTATCACACGGGAATGCTCAAAATTACTATTCACGTTACTGACGAAAATGATCATGCACCCAAATTTTTGGCACCAGTCTATGAAGCTTTCATTTCCGAAGATTTGAAACCCGGTTCGATGGTCTACTTGGTCGAGTCGCGGCAGAAACACAATTTCCAGTTGTATCCAAACGAAACGGGATTGGTCAACGACGATTTGATCAATAACAAGCGACCGGTTCTGGACGACTTCAGCCACTTTTATGCCCAAGATTTGGATGAAGGTCTCAATGGCGAATTTGAATATAGCTTTCCCGTTTCAATTCCAAGTCTAATTACCGACCAATTTGAATTGAACAAACACACGGGAATGATTTATATTAAGAAGCCACTCAATTACAATACTGGACCAAATGAGTGGATATTCAATGTACTCGCTATTGATCACGGCATTCCTGCACAAACTGGTACTACGCTTGTCAAAATTAAATTGAGCGATGCCAATACACATGCGCCGACTATTAAAGCTCGCATTAAACAAAATAAAATTTATTTAAACAAATTGAAAAAGCTAAATCGTACGTTGGATACGATTGAAGACAATGTTATTCGAATACCCGAAAATACTGCCATTCCAAGCGAGCCCATATTGGTACTGACAGTAAGTGATTTGGATACAGGTTTGGGCGGTGAATTTGACTGTGAATTGGATCCTTTTGACCATACCAACTCGGTGAATTATTTGTATGCCAACTATTTAAATTCATTGCCACAAAATTTTGTTCAAACGTCCAATGACGCCTTGAATCAACCGGGCAAATTGAAAAAAAAGTCAATTTCTAATTTGTTTCGATTGGATTTTATGGGCAAATTGCCTACATGGAAAGTGTACAGTTTGTTTGTGCTAAAACAATTTGACCGTGAATTGGGACCAATCAAAACGTTGGTTATTGTGTGCAAAGATCAAGGTTATCCTCAAATGACCTCTAATTATCCGTTGACGGTTGTTATTGAAGACGAAAATGATCATGCTCCGCAATTTACTGGAACTTATCTTAAATTGCACGTACGTATGAGTATATATATATATATATATAGTAATTTAAGGTAGTATAATTTAAATTTGATTTTAATATATTAATTCACATATTTTGTTTCATTTACATATGGTTTTAAACCACGTTGAGAAAGGAGGAAGTTTAGAGTGTAAAGTTACCTGGTTGAGCTCTTAAAATATTAACAAAAAAACAAGGCGGTTACTTTATTATTATTTTAAAATATTTTTACAACTTCAAATGTTTTGCGAGAAATATTTGTCAGCAGTGGACATTTTAACGAAGTCGAACATTGATTTACATTTGTTGCCGGTAGTAGGAATTAAACTCATGTCTACCCAAGTTCAAATTAAGCAGCATACTGCTGGATTACCCCGGTGTAAACAACTAGTTCAAAAAAAGTAAAATCATAATTCGGACAACAAAAATGTAATTGTAAAAAGCTAATAATTTAATGCCATTCTTCAATATACAGTTTTCGAATTGATTTCTGTTTTTTAACAATAAGTTCTAATAAATTAAAAGATGTTAATTAAAGTATTTAAAGATGTAAGCTTATTTCAATAGTATTTAATGTGATAAAATGTAGAAAAAATATTGGTTAATTGATTTAAACTGTACATAATGTAGAATTAATAAAATGAGTCACTTGTAGCGCAAATTAAATTTTATTTAAAGCAAGATAACTTTTTTTAAACTTTTAATTAATTAATTGTATTCTCTACTTTGAGTGTTTTACGGAAAAGCATCTTTCGGCAGTTGACACTTTGGTGAAGTCGAATGTAGGCCCGCATTTTAGTCCCAGTGGTGAAATTCGAATCCCTATGCTTACCCAGGTCTAGACGCACACAGAGAAAATATGATAAATATACTTTTAAATGTCAATAAATGTTTCTTATATATTTGGAATACTTTACTTTGCAAGATGTAACTTCTTTTTATATTTTGATCTCGAACTTAATCACTAGTTTATATTATCACTTTTTTCAAATTTTTTTTGTGTAGTGTATCTTTATTAAAATATTTTCTACTGCCTTTCTGTTTTGTTTTGTTTCCTTAAGTACGATATGACTTTATACAATTGTGCATTTCGATATTTGCACACAACAATGTGCAATATAGTTGTCTATTTTATAATGTTAAAAGTACTTTTGCTACATTAACTTGTCTAATAGGATGATAACAATAAAAATAGTGGAAATTAATAAATTATGGAAAAATATTGATAAAAAATGCAAATCTGACTAATACATCAATTTATAAGCATATTTTTTTCTTTTAAATTTGATTTGTTTCATGTTTAATTCATACACAATTGCATTGCATAAAAACCATATTAAATCCACATCTTGAAACTAAATCAAATGTATTTTTAAGGTGTAAATTGGTGCCTAAAAACACAAAGTTTGATAGCAAATTTATTTTCATAATGACTAAGAAAATTAATTAAATAAAAAATTAGATAAAAATTGTAACTTGTCAACTAAATGAACATTACCTACATTGTATGTCAACAACTTTAAATTATTATTTATTTTTTTCGATTTTTGAAATACATATTTTTGAAAAATAAATGTTTATTTTTATTTATTTTGTACACACACACATGGCTGAACTATTTTTTATAATATAGAATTTTGATGCTACAATACCCATTAAAGTAGAGAATTTGAATTACTTGAATTGAAAATTGATTTTTTTTAAATATAGATAAATTAAAAAACAAAATTTTAAATGTTAATGAATGTCAATTATTTAAATGTAAGTGTTTACATAATGAAACACACGTGCACCCCATATATATTTACTTTATGACAAATTAAGTTATTATTGTATGTGAAGAACTCAAAAGGTATTATATATATATATATATATATATATATATATATATGTGTGTGTGTGTGTGTGTGTGAAAAAGATTTTAAAAATGTTCGAGGTATTTAATTATAAAAATTACTTTTCCTTATTAAGCACATTTTTTCAATGAACTAACCTTAAAGTTATAGATAATTAATTCATTTCTAAAGACCGCTAAAGATTAGCAATCAATTAATTTCTTTTTATAATTCCAAGTGAAAATATTAGAAATCGCAAAATTGCAAAATGAATTAATTTCGTATATTATCTTTAGTCGAAAACTATATATATATATATATATATATAAATTATATATTTACAAAAATAACTATACAAAAACATTGTGTGTATGCGCTTTTGTATCCTGATTTTTACAAATCTATATTTAAAATTTTGAACGCATTTTTAATATACATATACACGCTAAAATGTTTCAACTTTTAAATTGGAAAGAAATTTACTAAATTAATTAATTTTCACAGTTTACATTTTGCAATATTTTTATTTAAAATTATAAAAGAGTACTTGGTGCTTACTATTTTGTAAAACAAGATTTGTTGAATAAAATAATAACTTTGAAATAAAAAATTATGATTATTATTAAAAATCGTCAAATTAGTAAGTACCGACAATTGTTAAAATTAAATATTTTCCCAAGAGAATTGATAGATTTAGTCAAGCGTATCAACGTTGTAGTTATAAATTAGACAGAATAATTTTGTCCCACAATGAATTCTCATGATTTTTGATTGAACAGTTCAAAAAATAAACGCATTCAAACATGGTCTACGTCATTATTCAATTATCGAGTTTTTGCCACGTTCAATTTATTTGATTTTTAGGCTCTATTGTAAAAAAACAATAATGTGTCACTAAAACCCAATTAAGTTATTACTTATTTTGGTCCTGTTTGATTTAAAGAAAATGGAGCTTTTATTTAAAATTTCATACTCGATCTTGTTATGAAAAGTTTTCTGTTGACACGTTTTGTCGGTTGTTTAATTTCTATTTATTTTTATAACTAGTATTTTAAAGACGTCAGGTTTCTAAAATTATTTATTTTTCCTTTTTTAAACGCATTTAAATCTGGATACGGTAGAACCGAAATTAATCGGAAAAAAATTGTCACCTGGTTTAAGGTTAACTAACATAAACTTGAACCAACATTTTATCTGGTGTCAGGCCAGCGCCTTAAACCACTGAGCTCCGACTGGTTGAACTTGATCCTGTAAATTTATTATTTATCGTGAAAAAGATTAATTCTAATTGACTCGTGTCCTTAAATGCTACTACGTTACAACCAGTTTGGCAAATGAGTGAACCCTTTTACTAGGATTGTACCATATAGGTACCATATAGGTTTAAATTATTCAAGTAAATCTATCAATTCTAAATAAAATAAAGTCTCTTAAAAACCCATTAACAAACAATTTATTCTCTGCCTTATTTCATTAATCGGGTTTGACCTTAAACAAAAGTATGATTGGAATTATACATTTTAAAATTAAATCTAACAAAATTAATTTCATTCTTGTCAAAACACAATTTGAGGATTGATTATCAAATAAAATTTAAAAACATTTGTAATGACTCTAAAACAAAACGTATTCATCTTTACCATATATTCCATGTATTTGAGTTATGTTCATTACAATAAAACGTATATCGACATATTGAAAAACTTAGGCAAAATAAATAAATTATTGACAATATAAAAAGCGATCGATAGGTTGGATAAAACGTTTGAATTTTTTAATGTGTCAGAAATTGATAAACTTGTTTCTATTCACACAATAAAATTGTTAATTGTATACAGAGAAACACATGTTAACCTTATCAAACTTACCTATATTATAATAATTATGTGTTTGTACTTTTACAAAATACTGAAAACAACTTTTTTTCGGTGTAAACACAACAGACACATAAGACAATATACAAAATAAATTAATCTCACACTTTATGTTTTCCAACATTCTTACTTGAAATTAAACATTGTATCAAATTTATTAGGTTATTTAATAAGCACCTCGAGTAACATAGCAAATAAAAATTAATTTAATTAATTGGATACATCACTTTTCTTTAATAAGTAAATTATGGGAATCTGTCAAAATAGATTATAATTACCAAAGTGCATAGAGCACATAAATAAAATCCCACATTCTAATTTACACTGTTTTAGGCATTGTGTGAATACTGTTATTATTGTTTATGCAATGTATGTTATTAAATGTTTATTATCTACTTGAACTTTTAACAGCTGTAATTAAAATATACAATATTGTTGAATTATTTGATGTATTATTTACAATCTTAAATATCCAGTAAATAATTATTGACTTTAACCGCTATAAATATAATTTAATGAGACATGCTACTTTAATTGGTATTTAACATACAATATTGTACACGCATTTATTGTGTTTTGATGTTATTATCTATTTCTTTAAACAAAAGTATGTGTTTTGTACAGTTAATTTTAGTTTCTGAGTAGCAGAGGTATATAAGACTCCAGTAGGCTTGCAGTTACATGACCTTGAGTTTAAGTTTTACTGTTAAAACGTCGCTAAAGGTTCACTTATATTTAAATAATCACCTTTTCCGTTTAGAACATTTAAGCAATAACATACATAAACGAGTAAAATGTGTTACGCGTTGGTTATAAATTTAGCGTTTATCAAAAGTTGACAAAAGGTATAGCATATTCTTTACGCAGAGGTATTCTAACGAGCATGGGTTTAATTCTCATCACCGGTCCACTAAAATGAGGGCCCATGTTCGGCTCTGCTAAAATATCAACTGCTGAAAAATGATGTCTCTTGTAAAATATTCAAAGTAATAAACATAAAATAAATAAAATAAAATAAAAAGGAATAATAAGTATACTTATAAGGAGGCATACATGTTGCGATAATATAAATAATGCAATTCTAATCTGATTAATATGTTTTAAATATTCAAAATAATTAATATATTGTACAAAAATGTTGGACAACTGTTTTTTGTTTAATATTTAATAAACCATTTTTTTTCTTTTTAAACGTAAAACGTTCGATATATTACTTTTACTTGTTTATTGTCATTTGAAAAGGCATTATATATAATTGCAATTGTGAGTCATTTTTAAGAATATTTAAAATGTGTACTTGGTATACAATATAAAATAATACAATGTAGGTTAAATAAAAACTATTGTTTTGACAAATATATTTACAAAATAAAATGTCTTTTTTGTTTGTTAAGAAAAAAAAACGTTTCCAAAAACTTATTTTTAAAATATTCAATACAACAATATTGTATATTCAGTTTATTTATTTATTTGTTTGATAGCAAATATATCTTGGCAAGTAGTCATTGAGGAAAGTTGAACGAGGCTATTTAATCAAAGCAGGCGGATATATCTGTGGCTACCAACATTTGATTCCAACAATGTAGCACAAGATTAGAAAAGTAGGATTATTTTTCTTAAATACAACAATTATAAATAAAGTAAATTAATAAACTGATAGGGAATAATGCACTCAATTTTTTATAATAATTTTAAATTTAAAAATACAATAAGAAATTGTAATTAATTAATTAATTAATTAATGGATTTTCAAGAGTTTTTTTTAAATTTGTCAAATTCATTTAAATAACAAATTCTACTTGGTTTCAGTTAACCAGAAGCACTGGACAAATGTTTTATCCTCACTTGGAATCATCAGCGGCGCATATCTTTCAAGCTTTACACACACACACACACACAAGAACTTGAACCCACACCCTACCTGGTGTCAGGTCAGCGCCTTTAACCACTGAGCTACGGGTGGTTGGACTAGACCCTGTAACTTTATTATTTATAGTGAATTTGATCAATTCTAATTGCATAGCGTGGCATGATTGTTGTTTGTTTTAATTATTTATTGTACGTAAGTCTAACTAATATTTTTGTACCGAGGTGGCTTAGCAGTACAGCTCTTGGTTTGGACCTGAGAGACCATGGGTTTAAATCCAACCATCGGTGCTAACATGCCGGACCACGTTCGGATTCGATAAAATGTCTACTAATAAAAGATGCATTTCCCGTGCAAACATTCTAACCCATAAAACATAAACAAAAATATTAATATATTTATTTGGTTTCTACACTTAACATTTGTACATCTACTTATTTGGGCCGGTATATTAAGATTGGAGTTAAGTTTGATTGCTTATTTCTAATAAAAATATTAAAATAATAATTGCAATTTTGTATAGTAAAAATGTTAATTATAGGTTGCTCTTATTTTTCTACAGTTTATGCGTTAACAAGTAGAATGCTTAACATATGCAAATTTACCGGAATTAATTATATTTTCAAATAACAAATTGTTTTTTATTTACTTTTAACCACATTGTAAATATAAATAAATAATTTTATATCAGATTGTACACCATTTTATTACACAACATAAACTATATTTAAATGTAATTTACAGCTTAATTAATTGGAGAATATTGAGTGTTTAATAAATTGATTTACTATTATATATATATATATATATATATATATATATATACATCTTGTTTATCGAACCAGTATAAAACATTTTTTTAAAATTTATTTATTTATTTATTTTTATTTTATGTTTGCTACTTTAAATGTTTGCACGAGAAACATCTTTCAGCAGTGGACAATTAGCGAAGCCAATTTAGTGTTTTGGTGTAGGTTTTACTACCGGGTGCCCTTCTTGACGCAAACCTTTCTCCTTTATCCAGGCTTGGGACTGGCTAGATCGGTTGATTTCTGATCCTCACTAGCTCACAAGAAAATGTAAAAAAAAGATTAAGATAGTACGGACATATTCTACGTAGGGAAGTAAACTACGTTACGAGGAGAATAATGGCACTGGAAGTAGAAGATAAAAGAAATCGTGACCGATCAAAGCGAATATGGTTGGATTATTTAGAAATCGATATGAAGGAAAAGGGACTAACAAAAATTGACGCTATGGACAGCACCAAATGGAGAATGCTGACCAGAAACAGTGACTCCTCATAAAAGATGGATTAGCTGTAAAGAAAGAAAAAAAAAGAAAAAATACATATATATATATATATATTCATTTAATGCTGGTAATAAGACTTAAACCCAACTTACGATTGAGGCCTCTTAATTTTGTGTTCTATCTTGATACAACAAATATTAATTGTAGATAAAAGTTTAATTTCAAGTAGATATTAAGAAAATTATTTAAACCGGTTGTACAAAATTATATTTATCGAAAGTAACAAGGCATTGCTATTTTATTAAAATATTTTTGTGCAATTAAATAGTTGAATGAAAACAATACCTGTTTTGGTTGTCTGGTGTGTATCCGAATGATATCCAACTATTCTTTAGACATTGTTTCTAAGCGGTATTTTCGTCATAGTTCCATCAACATCATTTTATGAGTTAATTTAAAATTATTAAATAGAAGTATAATTACATTTGTAAAAGATAGCTAACTTCAGAAAAGTAACATAATATATAAAAGATTTAAATGTTAAAAATTGGACAAACGTAAATTAATGAATATAATTTTCTAATCAAATTTTGCAGATATGTTATATTTTTAATAGACAATATTATATATTATACAAAACCCTTCTGCTTTAAGAATAAGCATGGGGCAATAAAACAACAATTACAGCAAAAAGCAACAACAACAACAAAGTCTCGTTGGCACTAAAAATTCTGCAAGTCAAAGATTGCACTTCCTTTCAGCTTTTACTCAACCTTGTCATCTGGTAACTTTGTCATCCAGATACGTTGTTCTTTGCCGGAATAGCGTCATCTTTTATTGTTTCCGTAGCAGTATAATTTTTTACAAAGGCCAGGTTTCCAACCTTGCGCTGAAAGCTACTTCTACTGAAGTATCCAAGCCAATAACCATAAATAATAATAATAATAATAATAAATCCTCCTCCTTTATTCAGGCTTGGGACTGGCCAAATTGAATTATTTCTATTCCAAACTAGGCGGAGTTATTTTTAATAGACACTAGATATATTATTTATAATACACATGTAAAAATTACTATGTGTTTATAATTAAAAGGATACATAGAATACACAATAAGTTTTTAATCTATAAAAAATGTTTTTTAAATATAAATATACCCAAATGGTCTAGAAGTAAATCGTTCGATTTGGCCCTCGGTAGGCATCCGGTTCGAATCTTACCATCGGCCCACTAAAATACAGGCCCCCACGTTCGGCTTCGCTAAACAATGTCCACTGCTGAAATGCATGTTTCTTGTAAAACATTCAAAGTAGCAAACATAAAATAAAATCGCATTTAATATACTTTAAAATTTAACAAAATAAAATAGTTGTTTTAGTAAAACTTGTTGGTTTTATTAATCAAAGCAACTATTTTGTTGATAATTCTTACAGCCTGTGTAACAATGAAATTTGACTAATTGTTTTGTTTGTTTTTTATACTTGTAAACCCATTTTAGCTAATTATTCGTTTCTTTATTGCATTTTGTATGTTACAAAGAATACACGTTATACAAAACGGCATTTCTGATTATTCGTTCTATTTGATAATGCTACTACAAATATCAAGTGCATTTATTTTAAATAGTTGAAAGTAAAGTACTTACGCATGTTGAGTTAGTTGATAAAAAGATTATTCATTTTTTAATTCGTACATTCAGCTTCATGAAACATCGATGTACGTGCCATTTAAAATATTATTTTGTCCAAAAAATTATTGATTATCTAAATATTACAAAATTATCCACTTTTAATAAGTACATTTTTAATTACATGCTTTTTTATAGCTTAATTCATTGTATTGAAATAGTAATTAATTAATTATTATTATTATTATTATTATTATTGTTAGATTTTTCAATTTGTTGTTAGAACATGTTCAAGTCAAAAGTAAATTAACCCTAATTTCTGATTTTAAATATAAAAAAATCCAACATATTTTCGATACTGCCATGGTGGTCTAGGGGTATAGCGCTCGAATTTGGGTTCGAATCCCACCACCGGCCCACTAAAATGCGGGCCCCCACGTTTGGATTCGCTCAATGTCCACTACTGAAAGATGTTTTTTTGTAAAATATACAAAGTAATAAACAAATAAAATAAAATAAAATTGTTAATAGAAAAGTGAAAAAATAATCTTTTATTTAACAATACTTGAATGTATAAACTTTGTAACTCTGCCAATTTTCTAAATTAAACAACTGTTAACTTGGCACACTATCTTATTTTATTACTTTTGTTAACTTAAAAATGAATATGTTGTATATATACTTTTTATTTTATATATTTTATTTTTAATATACATTGATTATTAAATTTTTGTAATTTGAAAGCATTAAATAGGCAAAGATTATTTTTTATAATTATGCTGTTTGTATATATTGTGGCAACTGTTAAAAATGTTTGTAAGCACACATTTTTATTGTTTTAATATGAATTGCTTTGGAAAGGTTATTACAATTAAATAGTAAAGTGTTTATAGTAAGAGATGTTAACAAAACACAGTGTTTCTAAGTTAATTGGTATCAGTAATTGTATTGAATATGTACCCATAATAATGCAAATTCCAACAACTAAGTACTGGTATGCACATAAGCTATAGTGCTTTTTACAACACACTGTTTTGATAACAAATTAATATAATCAGTTATTAATAAATTTACTAAATATATACCAAACAGGCTTCAAACAATTATGTCAGTTATTACTTATAAAATTCAATAACCAAAAATGTAACTTTCCATATGTACAATGAAATAATAACAGTGATACATTTTTGCTATTGCCAACTAACAATCATCACCCCTTCGTCAGAATAGCGTCCACGTATGGTTTTGGTATTGCAGCGATGGTCTAGTGGTACAGCGCCTAATTGGAATCTCAAGCTTGCGTTCGGTCTTTACTAACATGTCCACTGCTTTTGACTCGTGTTTAAGTATACATGGGTTTGAATCTCATTAAACGTGACAAACATTATGATCTCATGTATGTGTGTTAAATTGGCACTTGTTAATAAATACATTCAATAAAAGGTTTTAAGACATACACTGTCGAATTATATATTTTCTTAAACAAATAGAAGTAATAATAACTATTTGGTATTTAAAAATGCATATTAACCATTTAAAAATATTCTCTAAATATTTACAAAATTGTTAGTTATATTTCCAAACATTATTTATAATAACTAATGAAATGTAAAGACATATATATTAGTCTTATTCATAACAAATGCTACAATGACATGAATGTCATATATATATATATATATATATATATATATATATATATAATTTCTCGTGTCTGTAATGTACAAAAATAGATATAGATAAAATAATGTCGATATATTGTAATTTAATTGTTCTATTTCGAAATATCTTTGATTAAGATGCAACATTTAGATGCATATATATACATATATAAACGTTCAATAGTTTTTAAAAAAATTAAAATTTATAATTGGACAAGTATACATTTTTCAAACGTAATGTTAAAAATATCAGCTGTACAGACAGGTTTTTTATTATGAATTAAAAAAATGTTTGATTTCAGAAAGCAGTTGGTTTTTTTTAACAACCTTTGACTATCTGCTATTAGTGCACTTTTCAGAGACATTTACATCCGTTTATTTACTGTTAGTACCTTGACTGTTTGATATATATATATATATATATATATATATATATATATATATATATATATATATATATATATATATATATATGTAATGTATTTCTGTGATGAATGTGGTTTATATATAATATGGCACCATTGTTTAAGTAACATGTCATTAATTTACCAATCAGTGCAAAATAATTATTTATTTTAAACAATTACATCTTAAAAAGTTATATAATTTTAAAAAATACAATTTTTTTAAATAATGCTTTTGTTTGCAATAAACTGTGTTTATAAAAAGCAATTGACATTATTATTGTAGGAACGTTGCACTTAATAATTAATGTCAATAATCCGTATAAATAAAGAGAACGTTGAAGTGTACATTTTATTTAAATTAATGTATAGAAATGTTTTATTAAGCTTACTGATTTATATAATCAAATGGTTACTAAATAAAATGCATTAGTTATGGCAAAAGTCTGATATAGTATTAAATCAAAATGTTAAACTTATAGCAAGTTTTAAATAATGGCAAAGTCTGTTGTTGAACCTTGGAATATGTAACCAAGTAGGAATAGGTTTGAGTTCAACTGACGATTTTTACTACATACTTCGCTAAAAACTATTTTCATAAATTATTAAATTAACAAAAGCAAAACATAATATTATTATTATTCGACAATGACACCAATATATCACTACATTGGTAGTAGACATATACGTTAGTGTGCAACCATTTGATTTCACTTGGGGCATTATTAGTGAGGATGTCTTAATACGATGACCTTCGAAATATCAAATAACAAAATAAATCCAATGTTATAAAAATTGTCATTATCTCAGTATATATGTAATTCAAATTGGAATATTTAATCATAAAATATATTGAAACAATAAATGAACCCTTTAATCAACTTTGTTGGGACAAAATTAACTAAAATTTGAAAATTATATTGTATACGATAAAATGTATTTTAAAAATTGCTTTTATCGATTGACAAATTTAGCTGTATAGCTTGAAAATAGTAAATTAAATAATTTAATTAGGTACAGTAACATTAAAAAAAACATAATATAATAATTATAAAACAAAAAAGTTTGCATTCTACACACAAATAATGCATACAACAACAAAATTAAGTAAATGTTAATAAGTACGGATAGTGTTGTGTATTTAAGTTTTGCAAATATTGATAATATGTACCCTGTTTGTTTAGAATGTTATAATCTTGTCGTATACATTTATTTTTTATGTGTTTCTATTAAGATTATAATTGATTGTGACTGTGACATCCTTTAAAAAACAATATTTTATGACAATTTAGCATATTTAATTGAATGTTTAAACGAAATAGAAATGGTATCAAGTTGCAAGACACAATTTAAAAATTTAAACCGCAATTTATAAATACATTTTCTTCTTCGTTGATCCACGTTTTCCAATATTTACTATTACTTTGAATGTTTTGATGGGAAACGCCCATCTTTTATTTATTTTTTTATTTTATGTTTTCTACTTCGAATGTTTTACGAGAAACATCTTTCAGCAGTGGACATTTTAGCAAAGCCGAACGTGGGCCCGCATTTTAGTGCCAATGGTGCAATTCGAACCCGATACCCATCCAGGTCCAAGTTGAACGCTGTACCGCTAGACTTTTCGGGCATGCGTACTTTTTTATTTTAATTTTTCCCCTATAAACTATGGTTTGTATTGCATCAAACTATTTTTACAAATTATATTGTGACCTTTATCATTTATCCATTATCTTCTAATGACATTGTTTTTCATTTTTTTTCCAATTTGCCAATCTTAATGACACTTTTAAATCATCCATTTATTTATCTACACGCGTTCGTGTTTGCTAGCTTTATAAAAAGTACTTTTTCTGTTAGCATTTGTCAAGTTTGACAATGTAGGAAATAACATTTAATGTTAGTAGTAGGATACATTTTATGCCTACAAAGGTTTGACTCAGTAGAAAATTCAACATTTTGTACGTTTTGTTTATTAAAACAATTGAAAAAAATGTACGACACTGTGTTAAGCTATAAACAACTAAAGTTCAGTTTGAACAATTTAAATGCTTTGAATTTAATAGAACTACCCACGATTATTTCTTATTTACATTGGCAAATATATACATCAAGTTATAATTGATTATTTTAAAATTATTTGTTTACAAAACAGTATATGTATAATTGATGTAGTCAGTTATGTTTTGTTTGTGTTGTTGGTACAAAGATTCAGTTAGACGTCAAAATATCTTGTTGTGTTTTAAAAATGTTTAAAAAACTGTTCATACATATGTGACCTTTTGGTAATAATTTATTATTTGTTAGATAAAAAGAGGATAGAAACTAATCTAAATTGTAAATAAATTACAAGATATATTGTTTTTAATATTGCTCCCATAAAATTGGTTGTTTTACAATTTTTAAACGCGTGAATGATTGTGTTTAGTATAATGTAAGCATTTGTTAAACTTCTATTGTAGGTAAGTACAAGTATTGGAACAATAATGTAGGCGCTTATTTAAGTCTTTTGTAACATTTACCTGTTGAACTCGAATATATTTACATTTTTGAATTTAAATTGGATATTTTGTAAAAACGTGTCAAGTCCCGTTGAGAAAGCAAGATGATTTAGGTGCAACTTGGCTTTTGGTCAACATGTTAATTAAGCCGGAAAAAGTGAAGGTAACATGATTTCGTTGACAGCGTTTAGATAAAAGTGCAATTTTTATTGGGCCAATTTGGTAAAGTCAATAATTGGACAAAAGATTCTATTGCACCTTGCTGTTGAGAGGAAAAACATTTTTAAAACAGGTCAATTGATATCTTGTTTGTTATTTGAAGTTATAAAATACTTGATAAAAATGAAAAAAAGGTTAATTTTTAATTCCATCTTGTGTCAGAATCAAAAAACGTTTTCAATTTATGCATTAAAAGTATATGTTTTTGATTATATTTGTCGTTATTAATACTTGTTTTTATTTTATGTTTGCTACTTTGAATGTTTGACAAGAAACATCTTTCACTAGAGGACATTTTAGCGAAGCCGAACATGGGGGCCCGCATTTTAGTGGTCGGTGATGGGATTCGAACCCCGATGCCCACCGAGGTTCAAATTTGAGCGCTGTACCGCTAGACCACCCCGGTACTTCAATGATGCAATGCTAATACATTTTGGTTGCAATTTGCACATTTGCAATTTGCAAATTTAACAAAAATTGTTTTGAAGATTGCTTTACTGATTGCAATGCAATTTTGTAGGTTTTTTTCCTAAAAATTAAAAATAAAAACTTATAAACAAATCCCCAACTTTTCAATTATAAAAATAACATTTTAATTATTAACTAACCAAAAAAACAGTGTTTAATGTATTATTATTATTATTATTATTATTAATTAAAATTGTATTTTTGTCATTGGTCACAAGTACAACAAGCTTTAAAATTATCTGGTTCATATCGATTATTTGTTTCCCAAATGACTTAATTTGTACGAGAACATACATCTGATAAGTGATATTTTTTAATTCTAAAGGTAAATTATACGAAGACCGGATTCATAGGAATATATAATTAAATAAAATTAGCATCAGTCTGTGCAACTTACATTATTTACAGCATTATTGTACAAAATAGGGAAATTGATTGTATTTTTAATATTATTAATAAATAGTTATAAAAAAAGTAATAATAGTGTCTATAAATAATTTTTATCTAAAGTTTTATGTCCAGGTAAATAGAGTTTTATTAGAATATATAAATATTTATATTATTATTTTATTGTTTGTTATACAAAACATAAAATTGCAATAAATTCGTACTGTTTAATAAACGTTAACATGTTACAATTTTAAATTACATTATTACATATTTTACTAAATTCCATAGCTTTCCTCTTACTGATTGTAGATTGTTAGTCTAAAAGAAATTATTACTTACCAAACGTTATTTAATTACTATAAATAAAGTATAATAACAAGCATACATACAACAAGTTCGGTTCAACAAACGTTTATAACTAATGGCAGCAGTAAAGTAGAAGATTTTCCTACTGTATTACGTGTCTAGTGACTGATGACAAAACTTTAATAAAAAACAATTATTTTTTTAATTTACAGGTAAAAAAATTAAAGTTTTAAATCTATTTAATAGACAAATTACACGGGTGGTTGAGTGGCACAGGTCTGGAATCAAACTTGAGCTAGCACCGGTTCGACTGCCATCATTGGCACTAAAAATTTATCCTTAAAGTATTGAAGTAATAATAATAATAATAATAATAATAATAATTTATATTTTTCTAAAATAAAGAACACTATATATTTTTGACTTAATTGACTGGCATACTAATTGTTGGGTTATCAGTTAGTAATACACAACATAATTTGGTTCTTATTGATTTTCTGTTTTTACAATTTTTTTGCGCAAAAATTTACAAATCAGATTTATATATACAAAAATAACTTTCCAGACATATGAACATGTTTTCACATTACTTTATTTTCAATTGTTACTAAATTTAACCTTTTTTAAATTCTCTATTTAAAAGTTTTAAATATATATCACACGCTTTTGGTGTAAATATATAACATATGTTTAATTATTTCGGTATATTTAATTATTGTTATTTTACTGTTTTTTGTTAATTAGTCATATTAACAATATTGTATAATTAAAAGTCTTGTATTGTTACAATTTAGTTAACCTATTATTTGAAGTAGTTGACTTTTTATTGAATGTGGATTAAAACACCTATTACAACATTTATTATCCCTGAAAAAAGGAGGAGGGTTTGAGAGCGCAAAGTCAACAATTTGATTTAGTGTAAACAATTTATACTGCTACGGAAACAATACAAAAGAATACCATTATCCGGCAAACAACGGCAAAGAAGTAATTGCACGTTTCTGGATGACAGAGCTACACAGATATATATATATATATATATATATATATATATATATACAGTTTGTTGTATCCAACTATAGCTTTCAAAGATCAGCATAAAGTCTACATTTACTAATGTTTGGACTAGATCTAAAATGTAAAATAATCATAACATATTATTTATTATCTTTAGCAATGGTGATTTTATTTAAATGTGTAAATATGTGTTGGCATTTAAATACGCTTATGCAAGCCGATCATGCAATTGTTTAAAAAAAATTGGGTTTTATGCTATGTTGAAAAATTAATTCAAATTTTGTCTAAGTTCAGTTTAATTAGAAAAACGTTTCAACGTGTAGTCAACACGAGTGAAAATAAAAACAGCTATTAGTTTTAAACTTATTACCTAACAAAATATTTGATTTCGTTTTATTTAATAAAACAAAACAATGGTAAGCATATTTAAATAAGGAATTGTTATGTCTAAGCTTATTTTTGTTAATAAAATAGTATAATTCTACATTGACAATTTTATCTAGAACAAAGAGGGAAATTACATTTATTAATCGATATATTGTTGTGTAAATATACTACAAGAAGTTTTTCCTAATTAAAACAATTGTACATGTTTTATATTTTTAATAATATTTGACGTTAAATTATATGCTAACCATTTTGCTCATTTCTTATTGAATATTATTATTATTATTATTATTATTATTATTATATCGTAACATAATATTGCATATTTTAATTACTTAATTATTTATTTTTGATACTTTGAATGTTTTACATGAAACGCATTTTTTCGCGGTAGATATTTTAGCGAAGCCGAACGTGGGCCCACATGTAGTGCCGGTGACAGGATTCAAATCCATGACCACCCAGATCGAAGTCGCAAGGTCAACCACTAGAACCCTCCGGCACATATTGTAAAATAGACCTTAATTAATATTTAAAATTATGTAATTAGTAGAAAGGTTCAGTTGGCCTAACTATGTTACGTGAGCAGCCTACGTTAGGTTTTGCATATATATCTGACTTGTATTGTTTGAATTTGTTATGAGAAAGAATTTGACATTTTTTTACATGGTTTGAATATTTTCAAAAATACATTTTACAAATTTAAACATACACTATTTTTTTATGCATTAAATGTGTCAATATCAAAATGATATTACATATATACATGTGCAGTTAACAAAAAAATTAAATTGTTAACCAAAATTACCTATACTAATTAATCCCAAGACATTCGCAAATGTTAATTTAATTTACAAAATATAATAGTTGAATAAAAATGTGTTAATGTTAATAATTACAGTAAATACAAATAGCATAAATTGCATTTTGTAATTTATAAATTACACTTGTGTATTTCATTCTAATTATTTGTCTTACAAAAATCACGGTTTAATAACAAAGGGTTAGTGTTGGTTAATATTGGCAGTAAAATGTATTTCATTTCTGTTACAACTTAAGCACTTCAAATAAATAATATTTTATAAATAAATTTATAATTAGTACAAATAAAAATAGTAGAAGAAGTAAACTGTGAGTTGAATTGATTTCGTATATTCTCCTCAGTCACAAACGTATAAAGAATGCTTATATTTATTTATTATTTATTTTTTTATTTTTATTTATGTTTACTACTTTGAATGTTTTACAAGAAACATCTTTCAGCAGTGGACAATTAGCGAAGCCAAACGTGGGCCCGCATTTAGTGCCGGTGGTGGGATTCGAACCCATGTCCACCGAGGTCCGTATTTGAGCGCTGTACCGCTGGACCACAATACATAATGTAATATGATGTAATTAACCTAACATTAATAACAACACAGACATACACAAACGCAACATGCCAATGTTAAGTTTAAACAATTATATATTTAGAATTGTCGTATTAGAATTGTTAGATTTACTTGAATAATAAATCCATTTAGTTTTAAGTCAACTAGGATCAGTGTACAGCTGTTTAATCTTTATTTGAAATCATCATCATAAACTTGAACCCCCGCCCTATCTAATGTCATAATTATTCAAGTGAATCTAACAATCTAAATAAAATAAAAACCCTTATAAACCCATTAATAAATATAACCAAACCGTGCTATATAAGGCTAATAAACCTGGTATTATGCAAAGACTTACATAGTAAAGTCCTAGTAAAGGGCTTCATTCACTTGCTAAACCGGTAGTAACATAGCAACATTTGAGGAAACTGGGTAATTAGAATTAATCAGATTTACTATAAAGAACAAAGTTACAGGGTCAGGTTCAACCAGCTCAGTGGTTAAAGGGCTAACCTGACATTACGGGTTCAAGTTCATGTGTAAAACTTAAAAGGTGTGCACTACTGATAATTCTAAATAAGAATGAAACAGTTGTACAGTGCCCCTGGTTAAATTAAACCAAATGGATTTATTGTTCAAGTAAATCTGATAATTCTAATCCGTCAATTCTAAATATATAATTGTTTAGTTATATGTAAAAGTAATAAACTAAACGTCATATCATACCGGTAGTACCAATAACTAATTTGTTGTTCTAATAAGTGGTAGCTAGTAGATTCTAGTAGAATTATTTAATGTTGGTCGCAGTGGTTTCTAGTGCAACATATTTTTATTAAAACAAAAATTATTCAGTTACCAAACTCCAAAGAATTTATTAAATGTTCTTATTTTGTAGTAATGTACAACAAGCCGTTTTGTAATTAAGTTAGTTCAGTATTTCTATCTATATTTGCAATTTTAATAAAATATTAATAGTTATAATATTAATAATAATAATAATAATTATTATTATTACATTAAATATTCATTATTAATAATTTATTATAAAAAACTTTATTTACTTTAGCTTTTGCCAACAGTATTTAAAAAACATGTTAAAAAAGTTGAATTAACATTCTGTATAAAATAAAAAAACTTTAATTATTTTTAAGATAATGAATAGACCTAGTAATAGACATATATATATATATATATATATATATATATATTGTTTTGATAACAGTGATTTTTTATAAAAAATAAATTTTTAAACATTAACCTACTTACTATTATTCATAAGACAAATTATATATTTATTACAATTAAATAATTTAAATATTTTTTTACAAATTTGAACAATTTTTGTTGTATATAACAAATATTTTACATTTTTTTGGAATGTCTAAGTTTATGTTTTTATTAAAAGTACTTTTAGTATTTTCAGATTTAGCGGAATAATAAATTCACTTGACTTTTAAGGAAACTAGTACATACCTTTCAAGGTTTTACACACAAATGAGCTTGAACCCACACTCTATCTGGTGTCAAGCCAGTGCCTTAAATCACTGAGCTACTGGTAGATGACCTTGAACTTGTAAATGTATTATTTACAGTGAATCTAATCAATTTTACTTGCCCAGTGTCTTCAAATACTACTACGTTTGGCAAGTGAGAGAACCCTTTTACTAGGACTTTACCATATAGGCCCTTGCATACTGCCAGGTTTAATAACCTATATGGTACGGTTTGGTTATATTTATTAATGGGTTTTTAAGGGATTGTTTGTTTGTAAAATTGTTGGATTAGAATTGTCAGATTCACTTAAATAATAAATTCACTAGGTTTTTAAGTCAACCAGGAGCACTGTAAAGCTGTTTTATTCTTACATTTGAAAGTAATGTTACTGCATATTTTTGCAAATATTAACTCTTTTGTATTTTGATTGGTTGTACCAAAACATTTTTCATAATGTGGACATTGAGTGGCGTTCATGTCCAACTCCACAGTTGTACAACAGACTTCATCGGCACAATTATATTATAGATAAATTATATTATAAATTAAAATGTTGCATTGTTCAACATCGCATTATTTAAATAATAATTATGCATATATATTTGAAAATTTGTAAGCAAAACAAAAAAACTAATAATTAATTTTTTTGATTAACTGTTTTTAAAAATATTGAAAGTATTAAATGCTTTTAAATTAAGTTGCAAATGTTCGAACTGAAGGTTATTTACTAGACTAGCAAAATATTTTATCACAGATCAACTTTTGGCCAATTGTTTTTCTGCTAAATTTGCATTTTTTTAAAATTATGTTATAAAATACATCAAATGTAACAAATGTGAAATTGGTTAAAATTTTTAAATTAAAACAAAATTAATATTTATCCAAAATTTTGCCCTATTTTTTTCCAAAATTGCTTTTCCATATGCTATCGTACATGTTTGTATTTTGCAGCAAATGTTTTATGGTTTTTTTGCCAAACAAAACCGGGTTTGTTATTTTTGTAACACCTGTCTATACAAATTCTTCAATTTATTCACGTTTCGAGTGAAGTTAATAGTTCTTTTTTTATCGTTGAGAAAAACAGCATGTTTTCTTTCAATTGCATTTAAAACAAAATTTCTTTTTTAACATTTGCCGTTAATGTACCATTATTAAATTATTATTTGACCTTGAGATAAGAAACAGTTTTAGTATTTAAAAACTTACATAATTATACTAAGTATGATTACAAAAGTTATAATTGAATATACTCAGTGCTTAGCTGATATATATATATATATATATATATATATATATATATATATATATATATATTACAAATGTTCTTAAATATTAAAAAAAAAAGATTTTATGTTGATTTTATAATGCAAATAAGTTCATTTCTTTATAATTTAAATTTAAAATTCAAACATTGTTCATTAGTATTACATACATGAAAAACTGGTTAGATATTTTATAAAATATGTAAAATATGTAAACATCAACTATTTATAAAAAAAAGTACATAAACATTCAATTAAATGTAATTATTTTTGCTTTAAAGACCGCAACATCTTTATACTAAAAAAATTAATTCTGCATACATAATATTAAATGCGGAAAAGCCTATATATATATATATATATGTATGCGCTTGTGCATTTCCTATATAACACTATGACATACATGCATATATCTTTAATAAATGTCACGTCAAAAGTTAAATAAATTAATATTTGGTGTGTATTTTTACATATTAGAAAGTTAAATTTTAAAATGACTAAATTATGTGTGTTTGACAAATATATTATTTTAGAAATTATAAATTAAATAAATGTCTTTGTACATGACATAATTTATGGTTATTAATTTATTTTAAAATTATGTTACATAACTGTAAATACATTACTACAATTCTAACATAAATTAACATTGTTTCCAATATTGGAATACATACAATAATTATTATTGGTACTTTTAATACAATGTACAATTGTTTTAACCTCCTTTGTATATAGTTGACGTCTGACATAAAGTTCAAACTTACACCAAAGCCACGGGTGGTGTAAAGTGACTCTGTAAATATATTATTTACAGTAAATCTAATTATTGCTAATTGTTTAATGTTATTATATGGTGTACGTTAATACCGATAACAAACAAGTGAATAATTTCTTTAACTGGGGCTTTTACTTATAGCCTATATGGTACGGCTTTGTTACATTTATCTTGGGGTTTTCATAAAAACTATATTACATTTGTACTTGAAAAAAAATATTTGACAAATTATGTAACACAATTTGACTATAGAATCTGTGTTATATTAAAATTTTTATATTCACCAATAAACAATTAAACTTGTTTCAATAAATCTAACAATTTTAATGCATCGTATTATTTTAAAAAAAATATACACCTTTAAATAATTATATTATAAGCGTAATTATTATTAATATTATATTTAACCTAAAACTTACGAAAAGAATAATTTATGCATATGTTACAATTTCATTTCTTTTGGTTAAAATTAATATACAATTAAAGAGCAAAATTAAAACTTTTAAATTTAATCCCACAAAAATTGTAATTAACAAATTTAAATAATATATTGAGAATAATTGTAAATGCCTTGTGTAAAAGTAATTTAAATAAAAAATATAATTTTTTAGATTATTTATTTTTGTAATTTAAGTTGCATTTAAATTAATATAACATACCTTATTTTCTGTAATAAATATATCACACAAAACTTGAAGTTGGAATATATATATATATATGTGTGTGTGTATGTGCCGGTACTGACTGCGAACTCTTATTTGCCATTACTGAATGTTCATTTGCAAAAAAAAAGTTTATTACTCAACATGAAAAAAAATTAAATTAACTTTATTCTAATTGTTGCTACAAGATGATAAGGAAAATATAATTTACAATAATGCACTGTAATGCAATGAGAAACAGCACAAACGGTAGATTAAAAAATAATTGTTTTTCATAATGTTTTGACATAAAAAAATTGAATTAAATTTAAATAAAAATTAAAATAAAGAGGATATTGAAAAAATATATTTGTAATAAAAAATTAAAAAATAAGTTACAATAATTTCTGAAAACAATGTTTTTTATTTAAAAACAAATGGATTGTTTTTTGTTACTTTAAAAAATTGTAATATTTATTAAATTATATTTATTTATGTGTATCATATATATATATATATATATACATATTATATAAAACCCTTTTGATTTAAAAATAAGTATGGGGCAATAAGATAACAATTATGGCAAAAAAACAACATTAATAACAAAGTCTCTTTAGCATTAAAGATTTTAAAAATCGAAGATTGAGCTTCCTTTCGGCTTTTACTCAACCCTGTTATTTATGTAAATTTATCATTTAGATACGTGCCGCTGTTTACCGGAATAGAATTCTCATATCGTTTCCGTGACAGTGCAATTTTTTTACATTAAGCCAGGTTGCTAATCTTGCGCTCAAACCCTCCTCCTTTATCCAGGCTTGAGACTGGCTAGATTGAATCATTTCTGATCCAAACTAGGCGGAGTTATTTATGTGTACTGGGAAAAAACATACAGTTTTAATAATTTTATAAAACTAATATAATTAAAAAACAGTTTGTATAAAATAAATAAATTGTTTTATAATTAAATAAAACTGTTAATAAATAATTATTTTATTATTTCTATTTTTAATTTAACCTATCTAGCGATTTAGCTTAGAGGTAGTTGATTTAATTTTAAAATAAAATATTCACAGAAATGAAATGCTGTAATTTACATATTTTGGTAAATAGAAAATAATAAATAAAGAACTATATTTTATTAACTATATTTTGCGTAAGTTTAGCAACAATAATTTATTGCGTAATTGTTTGAAATCCAAAAATTCAAACATTTATATTGAGTAATAAATTGCACTGTAAAATTTAAATTATTGCATTTAATTACAAAACAGTCATTTACATAAAATATTAATGGTTTCGAATACCTACATATTTTTATTTTAATAACAAATTATTTTATATACTGACGTGTTGTTGTAATTTTTTATTTGTAGAATAGGCCTTTTTTATTAATTAGTACTGTTTTGCATTAATTATTATTTGTTTAAGATAACCCCGAATCTTCTTGTTGCATTTATAATAATCATAACAATAATAATAATTTAACAATAATAAATTAACAGCTACAGTAATAATAGTAATAGTAATATCGTAATGCACCTTTAAATACTTATCTTATTTAAATGAAGTTTTCATATATACCCTTATATACATATGTAAATATATTTATCACTATATTCAAATTTTTAATTATTTTTGTTTTTAAATTAAGATATTATTAATTTTGAAAACCTACTTACTATAATTTAAAAAACAGTTTAAATGTCATTTTTTAATTTATAATTATTTGCAAAATTTGTTTTTAATTACCGGTTACTTTAAATATAACATTTTTTATTGTCGCAAGTTTAAAACAAACACCAATATTATGTCTAATAATACACCCCTGGCACAAAATGCGGCTTCTTGTTTGTCTCTGTTAAATGTCCATTTACTGATAAAACGTTTTACACAAATCATTTGAACAATAAAAAAATATAATAATAATAATAATAATAATAATAATAATAATAACAATAATCTAATAGAATGTTACCTACATAGTTTTAATTAAATTAGGTTTGTTTAGAATTTGTTTTATAATACGAACTGTTATATGTTTCATAATATTGTGCATCATTATAATTTATTGCAATTTGTTCATTAATAATAAATACATTTTTTAAATATTGTTTTATTACATAGACTAAAAAATAATTGTATAAATAAATTAATCTATGTGTTGTTGGATAAATAAACGTAATTGTTAATTAATTGCAATAAACGGATAAATAATTAAATTAAAACAATGAACAAATATATTTGGTTTCATGTGTACAAAAGAATTGTAGAAACTTTAAAAATACATTATTTTTCTTAAAATAAAACTAAACAATATATTGAAAATAGCGTTGTAACAAAAAATACACTCAAATAAAATTATTTTTCTTTTTAATTCAACTATTTTTTATAATTAAAACAAAAATAAAAATGAAATTATACATGCCTACAAATGTTAATAGAAAATACATTTTAATCCGTCTTTGTAAAATATCCGCTTCTAAAAAAATGTTTTCCCGCAAAACTAAAGCATTATATATATATATATATAAATTTTATTTTTATTGCTTTTAATGTTTTACGGGAAACATCTTTTAGCAGTGGACATTTTAGAAAAACAGACCGTGGGCCCGCATTTAGTACCGATGATTGGATTTAAACTCATGCCCCCACAGGTATAAGTAGAGCTTTGTACCGCTAGACCACCCCGGCACATATGAGCCCCTAAGCAAGTGACAGAGGCTGGCAAAAAGTTAAAGCATTTGACCTTTGGTCAACGGATCTTACCTTGGAACAAATTACATAAACAAAACCGTGACGGTTTATATATATTATTTGCAACTAATATTTAAACAATTAATTTTTTAAGCTTTACATGTAAAAAAAAAAGTTCAAATCAATCGTTATAGTATTTTTTTAATAATTTTGTGAATATATATAGTACGGTTTGTTAAATAAACACTGAATTCCTATTTGCATAATTTTACAAATTAATATACCAATTTAATTTAGTGATTGAACTGTGGACTCAATGTTGGATAGATATAAGTTTTAAGTGCTACTACTGAGACTTGTTAAAAATGTTTTTTATTAAGTATTTAAGCAGAACCAATCAAATATATAGTAATAATAATAGTAATAATAATTAATATTTAATTGAGTCCATTGGTATTTATTTCCGCAAGAATGGCAAAATAAGGCAAGGGAAAACAAGATGACAATAACGTCTTGGAACATTGTACCACAATTTTGGCCTAATCCCAAAAGACACTTATTTAAATTAGATCTTCCCGACTGGTTTTTAAACAAGTTTTCCATGGTATGCCAATCTTTTTTCTGGCTATCGTCAATTGTTAATTCCAAAATCAGTGTTGTTGATATTTCGGGCGGTAAAAGTAAATTTATTTGTTTCATTAAAAATTCAGCATTCTTTCGGTTTTATTTTACCTTGTCATCTAACTCGTACTATCACTTATATTTTGTTGTTTTACCGGAATAGTGTCATCGTATTGTTTCTGTAGCAATATCAATTAATTACAGAAGCCGCGTTGTTAACATTGGGCTCAAAATCTTATCCTTGGGACTAGCTAGATTTGTTTGTCTGAATTTTTCTAAACACAGTTGAAGTCTACTAGTACGCTTAGCTAATCGGGCTAAAGAACACATTCCAAATTAGATTAATAATAGGTTAGAAGGAAGTGAACACTCATGCACTTTTTCCATAATACGTCATTTACTACAAACCAAACACCAGATTAATTTCAAAAAGTGTTTTAAAGTGCTAATTACTTCTCCAGCTTCAAATATGTTGAAAATTCTCGAATCTGTTTCTATCCATACATTGAAACCCGCTTTGTGTGTACAAAAACAGTTCGTCGCTACCTTTAACTTAGCTTGATCGTAATGTTTGTGTTGGTGCATGTTTGTAAGTTGTACTAACTTAAATGTCACCTGTACCCGCATTTTTGTATATATATATATATATATATATATATATATATACTAAAATGTGTGTGTAAAACTTGAAAGGTATGCGCTGTTGATGATTCCAAATAAGGATAAAACAGCTGTACAGTGCTCCTGGTTGACTTAAAAACCTAGTAAATTTATTATTTAAATGAATCTGACAATTCTAATATAACAATTCTGAAAATGTTATACATTTGTGACTGACGAGAATATACGAACTGAATTCACATCACACAGTTTACGTCTTCTAATATTTTTGTTTGAAGTAGCTACTTGTTAAAAAAACGTTTGTCTAAAACATTCAAATAAACACAATTAACGTGTTTAGATTATCAAATAAAAATCCTACTATTTTTTAATTTATCTATTAGAAATAATTGTAACTTGTTTTGTTTCAAATGTTTGTTACAACTGCAAAGCCTTTTATTTTTCGATCGCCAATAAAATAGGTAGCCGAGGGCAACCGTGCCAACGCTACAGTCGGACAAATCGTGGCAATCGACAAAGATGACAAACTCAACGGCCAAATTAATTATGAAATCAAATGGCCCAAATTGACCGAAGGCAAGTACATAAATTTGTTCAAATTGACCAACGATGGTAAATTAATTGCAACCCAAACGTTGGACAGAGAACAACAACCAAATGGATATCAATTTACAGTATGTTGTTGTATTGTACATGTATATTATTATTATTATTATTATGGTTATTGACTTCGATACTTTAGTAAAAGTAGCTTTCAGCACACAAAAATAGGTACACCTATAAAATATTATTATATATATTATACAAAATCCTTTTGCTTTAGGAATAAGCATGGGGCAATAAGACAACAATTACAGCAAAACAACAACAACAATAACAAAGTCTTGTTGGCATTAAATATACTGCAAATCGAAGATTGCGCTTTCTTTCGGCTTTTACTCAACCTTATCATTTGGTAACTTTGCCATTTAGAAACGTTGTTGTTTGCCGGAATGGCGTCATCTTTCATTGTTTCCGCAGCAGTATAAATTTTTACAGAGGCCAGGTTTCCAAACTTGCGCTTAAACCCTCCTCCTTTATCCAGGCTTGGGGCTGGCTAGATTGAATCATTTCTAATCCAAACGAGGCGGAGTTACACCTATAAAATACATTGGTTAAAACAAATTAATTAAATGTCCAGTCCACAATCAAAAATAAATGAATCTTGAAATGTATGTGCATTATGACAGATTTATGTGTAGTTTATTCGCACTACCCAATAAGGGATACACGTGTAGCTGTAGTATATGTTCGCAAAATAAAAATTGTTTACCACAGTTAAAATAAGTATGTTTTATTGTTATTATTTTGAATGTTCTGCGGAAACCGCTTTTTAGTAAAATATTAATCACCAACAGTTGATTTTATATTACTATTATTATTATTATTATATTTTGTAGTCAAGTATCAGAATGGTAGACACAAAGTAGATAGACACGGATTCAGGTTTTATTACTAGCACTAAATAAGTAACTTTACCATAGTTAACTCCAAATTCGGTTGGGAAAGGCTTTGAAAGCAACATTAGCACCCCGGGTGTCTGTAAAATATTAATATTTCTAACAGCAAAAGATTACCATTTTATTAAACGTCAACAAAGAAGCAGCATCAGCATAATTCGAAATCTGAATAAAATTGTAACCTTCGATGTACACGATTGTCAACGCCTACCATTTAATGTATAATCTTCCGTTGGCGAAGGGCTCTGAAATAGACAAATAACTAGTATTGAATAAATGCCCACTTGCGTAAAACTGTAACAACCCAATTTCAAATACATAAATAAATTTGACAATTTTCTACTCTTAATTGGTAACAGCTGTTTTATTTTTATGTTAATAATTAATCAATGTTATTGACTATCAAAATTATAACTGGAACATATTAATTTTTATGTATTGGTTCGTTAGCACTTTAGAAATACTTCTATTCAATTTTTTAGTAAATAGGATACTTTTTTATAAACTAATTTGCTTGTTAGAGCAGCTTGTAGTAATTATATTGTAAAATACAACATAAGAGTACAATAAATTGTTGATACTTTTTTACCACTTATAATGTTCTAGTTACTTACTTATTATGAGGTAGTTGAAATTGTAGAATGGTCAACTATCAACGCGTTAACTTAAACGTATTTTTTTGTTATCGAACATTAGCTATAGAGTTGAAAAATTTAAACAATGCAAAAAGTAAATTTTTGTATTTTTGAAAATCGTCTATTTTGATATTATCTAATTGAAATATTCAATCAATTTTAATGTACATAATTACTTTTATTGGTTACTCTATTATATAGCAAAGTGTGTTATTTATTTTAAATAATTTAACCACAATGTCAGAGTTGATTGGAACATGGTGGGCATGACCGCTATGACTGGGGTGGTCTAGCGGTACGGTGCACGATTCGAACCTGAGTGGGCGTGGGTTTACTCCCCACTACCGGCACAAAATGCTGATACGTGTTTCCCGTAGTAAAAATCATATATATTAAATAAATAAATATTAACTTGCTAATATACATTTTATTAGTTAGTATCAATTACAATACGTGTTTACATTTATGTCAAATAATCTATCAGGGTGGGGTGTGGTTGATAGAAACATTAGTTTTATAACTGGGTGGGCATAGATATATGATTCTCACCACTGTTACACCAAAAAAACGTTTTGTGTCAAATATTCAAGTTGTAAAAAAAATAATTTATATGTATATATATATATATATATATATATATGTATCGTTTTGTTTGTTGGTAGGTTATAGCAAGAGATAGTGGAACGCCTTCTCTCAGTTCGTCTGTTAAAATTGACTTAACTTTGAAAGATATCAATGATTGCAAACCGCAATTCGACAAGTCGGAATACAATTTTTCTATCGAAGAAGACTACATGCACAACTTTACAGGTCAAAAAATAGTTGGTGTCGTGTCGGCTACTGATTGTGATATTGGTACAAATGGAATGTTGCACTATTACTTGTTGGAAAAAACTTTGCCGTTTCATGTAAGTTAGCGTGCGTTGTACCTATTCTTAGCACGATCGATTAGTTGGTTTATAGAGACGTAATAAAGACAATAATTAGTTTGCTAATTCCAAACATGCATAAAATTAATTTTAATTGTATCAAATTGTTTACACCTGCATTGAACATTGTTTGACACTTACTGTCTTGCTATTCTTATTGGCAATAAATATGATGCAAATAATTTTTCTTATAAACACAAATTATATTTTATAGGTTTTATTTATTAAAATTGTACAATTCTTTTCATTATTCCGTGTCATGGTACATAAACATGTTTATTGGTGCTTAAATGCTTTACGAGAAATATTTTAGCATTTTAGCTCATTTAGTGCCAGTATTAGGACTTGAATTTATTCTCATTCAAATATCGTACAAATAAAGCTCTTCAACACTAATATATATTCAGGTTTTACTCATCTCGGCAATTTTTTTACTTTTCTTAATTATTTGACAATATTTGTTTTACTGTGTCGAGTGCTAACCTTCATTTCTATCCTTCAAACAAACTTGGGACCGGCTAGTGTAAATATAAATAAATATATGCCAAGGTGAAATAGATTTCGAGTTGCGTTTGACTTCGCTAATACCGGAGAGTTGAATTGTACACTATAAAAACATCTATTATTACTAAAAGGCAAAATTAAAAATTGACTTTTTAAAAATATATAGTACTGCGTAAAATAGTCATTAAAAACTGGACTTACCGGAAATATGAACGAGTTATTACCGGATATTATTGTTAGGCACAATTAATGATACTTAAGTTGAACTACTTGCCCAATACAATTATGAATATTTCAATTCTTTTACAAATTAGCTCAATATTGTATTGTTTTATTTTTAAGCAAGCAGACAAACAGCGGAAGTATTTTTGCCAAAATCAAATATTTTAAAATTATGTACACGAAAAGTGAATAAATAGAATGAATAAAATATAGAATTGCAGTACTAAACCATTACGTTTTTTTCTAGCTCAACATTAGTAGGACAAATTCAAAATGTTTTTTATTATATAATAAAACAAATTAACTAAATGTTGCCAGTAGCAAATAGATTAAATGAATTGTTATACAACATTTGGCAACTATTTTGCAAGCTGATTTTAGGGAATCAAGCGGTGTAACTCAACCCTAGCCGGTTTCGGGTTTTGGTTGAGAAATGAGAAGAGTTTGGGTACAAAATTAACAAGTTGATACCTAAAAAAAGAATTGTTGACAAAACAACAAATGGATATGGAGAAAATAAATAAAAGCATGATACTGATAATTGGGTTTGACAAAAGCCTAAATAGAATGTTAATCTTCGATGTGCACAATATTCACAACCGAAAATTTAATGTACGATTATACGGAATAATAGTGTTGTCTTGTCCTTTTTAATTTATAATTATAAATAATCGTAAAACTAGAAGCATTAATTAAAAGTTTTCAAAAATTATTCTTTTTTTAATTTTTAAAAGCAAACGTTTGATATGCATTTTTGTACTAGAAAACAAAATTTATCAGCAAATATAAATTATGTTACATTATATATATTGTCTATTATATGATCCTGAGTATAATTTATTTTAATTTTTGTCTGTGTGCACATTATGTAATAATAAATTATTTTAATATTAAAGTATTAGCTTTTAAAATTAGAAACATAAAAATTAATTTGCAAAAAAAATTAAATAAAAAACTTTTATTTATTAAATTTAAGCTTTCAAATTTTCTTGTTTGTC
>JAKXYG010000388.1:365000-367500 GCA_025895645.1 Cardicola forsteri | reverse complement strand
TTAAAATGGTTTATTTCTAATGATAAATGGCAATTAAATCAAAAGCATTAACACAATTTTAATAATTTTGTAAAAACTAAATAGTTTTTTGCTACTAATTTGCTAATTTACTGTTTTCCGTCTTATTATTAGTAGCTAACATTTATAGACGTATACATATATTTTTATTATATATATTATACAAAACCCTTTTGCTCTAAAAATAAGCATTGAGTAATAAAACAACAATTACAGCAAAACAACAAAATCTTGTTGGCATTGAAGATTCTGCAAATCGAAGATTGAGCTTCCTTTCGGCTTTCACTCAACCCTGTCATCTGTGTAGCTCTGTTATCCAGAAACATGCGATCACTTCTTTGCCGTTGTTTACAGAATGGCGTCCTTTTAATTGTATAAATGTTTTACTGAGGCCAAGTAGCTAACCTTGCGCTCAAAACAGGATTGATACTGGCTAGATTGAATAATTTCTGATCCAAACTAAGCGGAGATACGAAGCCTTTTTGCTCTAACAAATGAGCATGGGGCAATAAAACTACAATCACAGCAAAAAACAATAACAACAAAGTCTTATAATTTAAAGAAAACATGTGACAACAAAATGTTTCCATGTATTTAAACATTCTGCCAAACGTTTTGCTTGATCTCATAAAACATTCATTTCAATCAGATCTTCCCGAATGGTCCTTGGCCAAGTTTCCTGTCCTCTACTCCAACCTTTCTTTTACCATTTTTAATTGTCTATTCCAAAACCGTTTTTGCTGGTCTTTCGGGCGGTAAACGTAGAATTTGACCAAATAATTTACTTCCTCTAATTGCAATAATGTCATGTAGTAAACGACAGTCAGTTCTCATCATGATTTCATCATTTGAAATATGATTGCACCAGGTAATTATTACAATACTTATCGGACACCGGCAATGAAAGACACCTACCATCTTATCAATCTTGTCCGTTTGCTTCCACGTTTCACTCTTATATATTGCCGTAGGAATAATTATTAATGCGTATTATATATATATATATGCGTATATATATATATATATATATATATATATATATATATATATATATATATATATATATATATATTTCTTCAAATGTTAGTTTTATTTACAAATTGTATAATATCTTCTTGATTATAAATGTTTCTTATTTTTTGAATTGTTTATTTTATGATAGTTTTGTAACATTATCGTTTTTACATGTCTATTTATGTAGCTGACATATTTTTAAACCTATTTTTCTATAAAATATTATATAATATATATAATGTTATATATATATGGTACATATATAAAAAGCAAAAATCAATTAATTGAAAGTCCATCGAATAATACTGTTGAATTTGTTTGAATTTTTAACTCATTAGTTATGTCCAACTTACAACGCAGTGTTTGAAACTACTCACAGTAATTAATAAAACAATACTTTTATTAATATTTATTTAGTTAACCTAATTTTTTTCATAATTGCCATATTAATGCATTTTATTAATTGCACATATTTTAGACTTGTTTTTTTTTAAAATAGCATAAATCTTAATGCAATTTGATTTGCTTTGAATTGTGTTTAACCAATAATGTACACAACTTAAAACAATAAATAATAATAAAAGTTTTAACTATGTAATGCATAATTAAATTTATACACATAGGATTAATAAATTGAGTGACGTTTTATTGAAACGCAAATAGAAAATTGCATAAAACAATTCTTTGTTATGAAACAAGATTATTTTATTTAAAAAAGGTACATATCAAAATCGAATATTTTGTTTTACTAAATTGCATTGTTAATCAACATATTAAATCCAACATACAATTCGCATTAAGGATTAAATAAAATTAGGCCTACCTACTAAACACAACATTTAACAAATTTAAAGCTTGCAATACAAGTCAAATAACATACCTGTACATCAGATCCAAAACTAATCAATACAAATAGTCATGTTTGCTATATTTATTTAGAATCAAACGGCATTAAAGGTTTAACAAATCTATCCAAGTAGGATTAAAGTTCTGAATAGTGCCTTGGTAATTGAGCGCTACCTTGTTCAATTCGGTCGCCACCACCAACCCACTTAATGCGGCCCTTCGTTTGGCTTGGCCAAAATGTCCTCTGCTAAAACATGTTTTCCGTAAAACAATTGAAGTAGTATAAAAGTATACTTCTACCGACAGATTTGTTTGAACCAATGTATACATTTTAATCCACAATGTAACTCTTTTTCATAATTATCCGTACAGTGTATAATTAACTTGACTTTTATTCTAACAAAAGGTTGGCCGTATTGATTACATTTGTAGTTACTGTTTATGATATGATTATGTAAAGTTCATTTTATTCCCACAGTTTCTATTATTTTCAGTGTCATTTTTTTTATAGTTCATGTTTACATGGTAAATGTATTTTTAGTGTGATATTATATACAAATGTTATATATATATATATATATATATATATATAAAGATATACTTGTCTCAACACGAAAATAAG
>JAKXYG010000388.1:350000-360000 GCA_025895645.1 Cardicola forsteri | reverse complement strand
CTGGGTGTATGTTTGCACCCACCCGCCGTAGCGGAAGCCCAGTTATACCGCTGTGCACCCGGATCCTGCTGTTATTAGTCTAGATGCCTAGGAGCATCTTGTCCAGGATGCACCACGTGGAGGACGAATATTAACAAATATTAAATAACAAAATGTCGGACGAAAGGTTTGCATTTTCTCTTCAATTATGCGTGATGTGTTATTTATTGTACATTTATTCAATGTAGAGCTATACAACTATTCAATGCGTTGTTTTTTTTTGTACAAATTTGAGTATTCAGGATAGCAAAGGTGGTTAGTGTGCCTATTCCGAAACTATGGATCTATAGATTTAAATTTTACCGCTGGTACCACTACTACTGTAGACTCACATTTATCTTTATTAAATGCTTACCGCAAAACATTGAAGTACAAAGACAGGAAAGCAAAAAATTAATTTTATTTATTTTAATTTTATATGACAATAAGTGACATTTAAAAACATTTTAAATATTTATAAAACCATTCAATCATTGAATAGTAAAACCGTTGTAAGTAACATTTATCTAAATTGAAAATACAACAAGCAAAAATGATGATTACTCAAAGCAAAACAATTTCGATAATTATCTTTTAATTTTTACTATTTTAAATGTATTGCGCATCTTTCAGCAGTAGACATTTTAGTCAAACCGAACGTAAGTCAACATTCAGTCGAGCACCGTACCGCTAGACCACCAGGGCAAACTTTGAAAAAACACTAACATTAGAAAAAGAGCTTTATGTTGATTATTATGTTGATGTTGAAAAGAATTGATTAACTATGTTTCTCAATACGAGAATGCACAAATTATGGCAAATGATTGTTTCGCTATTAACGGTACAAACAAACAAACATGGTTCCACTTTATTCATTGTATTTGATTTTTAGAATTCTTTAAACCTCATAGTTCAAGCGTATGATCAAGGCAAGCCAATGTTAAAAAATCGTATGAACATCGAAATTCGCATAACCAATCATCCCCCAATAGGGCGCAATTTGCCAGCTCTAAATAATTACCAACTCGACAACTTGTATTCGTTGGGTCTTATTGGAACAAGTGGCCAATTTGATGGCCTAGATCCGGCCGAGATTAACAAAATTATTGTTATTTGCATTGTCATTGCGGTTGTTGTTATTGCCATCCTACTCATTATTGCCATCGTGTTGTTTGTCAAAAGGACGAAATGCAAATCCTATTTGGAATCGATAGCAAAATTAAATGAATGTCAGTCGAATACAATTCAAAATTCGAAATTGCCAAATGAAGATCATCAATATCAAATTGGCAACACTTATTGTAATTTAATAAAGTCAAAAAATTCAACCAATCCCTTGGGTAAGTATGCATAAATATATATATATATATAAACCCCAAAAAAATTTTATGCATTACAATTAAGACAATATATTAACTATATTAATATTTATATACTGATAATTTTGTTAAATACGAAAAATGATAATTTATAATTTACATTATTTATATAGTATGTCTTAATATTACTAAGACATTACTTTTATACTATTGATAATCAAGTAGAATAAACACTAAATTCCATCTTGTGTAAGAAACCGAAATTTGGTACAAAATTTGGCAAATAAAAAAAAATGGTAAAAATAGCAGTGTTTGAGTTTCTCGGTAACCATTCTATTAATGTGACGTTTATCCCAGTTTAGAATTTACAATTTAATATAATTAAAAATTAGAACAAATATTAGTTTGTTTTTAAAAATTTGTATTAACTGCATTCATTGTCTTGTGGTTCAAAGTTCAATATAGTATCAAACACAGTTTGTACACAGTTTCAACAATATTAACTAACAAATTACTAGTTGAAATCTATTTTAGCGGCTTTTGGGGTATAATTTGAGTTATTAGAATGAAAGCTTGAATTAAATGCATTGTTAAGGAATAAAATGAATCCTTTGCGCTACAATTGTAAACAAAACACACTTTCAAAGGCACGTTCGTTTTGCATTCAAAACACATTTAAAAATACATTCTAACTTATATTTTGTATTTCATAATTTAATTACTTTGCAACATTAATCAAAAGAAAAATTCTGTAAAATAATAATTAATTATTTGATAAATTACAGTTTTTTTACATTTAAAAAGAATACACATAAATATGTCTTATTTTGACGTTATTATATCTACAGTAATATTAACTGACTTAAATTTTTCTGTAAAATGATACAATTCAAACAATAAGTATCTTTTCACTACAAAATAAAGTTTTTTTGTAATTTAATCATAATTTTAAAATTGATATTTCCGCACATAGTTTGAATAAACATTATTTAAACACTTTTAAATCAATTTAATATTTTGACGTGTTAAATGGTAAAATATTGACGTTTGTTGAAAATAAAATAAATAGTTTTCTTATTTACCAAAAAATTAGTGTAGAAATTGAATTTAACGTATCAACTTGTCAATTATCATTTTCAAACATTCAGTTATTTGACAATGAACACAATATAATGAAATCATTCTTTTTATTACAGCTATATTTTAAAAGCATCGAGTTCCATTTATCATTATAAATATGGTAATATTAGAACGCGCAAAGTGTAAAAAATAAATATTTTTGGACATTCTTGTTAGTAATAAAAACACACAAATAAAGTTGTTTTAAAAGCGTGTAATCAATATTTACAATGACATACTAAATAGACTTATTTTACAGTTATGTTTTTTGAAATAAGTACTTCTACGCATGAACAGATATTTCAAAATAACATTTTTCTTGCCAGATTATGTTTTTTACAAAAAAAACAGATTTGAAAATTAAACTGATGACAATCTAGGATTAAAATTGTAACAATACTTTAATGGAATTATAATTAATAGTAAATTATTCAGTTTTAATATATATATATATATATAATCCTTATTTAAAATATTTACAACAATGAAACAGCTGTACAATGATCCTACTTTGCTCAAACTGAATATCTACATATTATTAGAAAAAGCTCACAATTCTAATATGACTCAAATTGAAAAACATGTTTTCTGAAATAATTCTTTTACAAATAGCATACACTAATTAATTAATTACCGAGATAGTACAATGTCAAAGGCCGGCTGAACAGGATCAGAAATAAACCAATGTAGCCAGTTCCAAGCCTGGATAAAAGAGGAGGAGTTGCAACATGGTAGACACCTGGCAGTAAAAGACCCACGCCAAAAAAAACTGTTTAATAATTACAATACTTTAAATTGGTTGAATATAGAAACAAATAAAAAAACTGGACCAGAAACAGCTGACTATCATAGAAAAGGAAATAAAGTTAACGAAGAAGAATATAGTGCAATGTCTAATTTTTCTCAAAAGGGGGAATTTTAGTAGACAAGAATTTGAATTTTACTACAATCACTATATGTACCTTTTGTATACATTTTCTTATAATTTGGTTTTCATTGTTTAACATTTGATTGTGCACAAATTAGACTTCAACCTTAGCAAATGACAAAAAAATTGTTTGCCAATAAAACTGAAAAGGAATAACAATAGAACAACTTAATTATGTTAGCAAACATTAATTAAAACGTAGTAAGGCTCAGCATAAATTCAAACATTAACTGAAATAAATGTTTACTTTTAACAATCAACTTTAGAAGGTGTAACGACTACATTGCCAACAATTGTTAAACTTTAAAAACGGGCCAACTATAAATTTCACTTTCACTGTTAACACTAAAACGTTTGATGCCAGGGTCATTACGCGGTACAACGGGAGATTCGAACCTGGGTAGGTACAAGGTTTAATTCCCACTACTCACACTAAATGCGTACCCATCTTTGGCTTTACTAAAATGTCTGCTGGTAAAAGATGCTATTATTAAAATAATTAAATTATGGAAAAAAAATGGTTACTGAAACATATTTTGTGTCAAATATTTAAGCCATAGAAACCAAAAGAAAAACAATATAATATAATATAATTGACTATTTTTAGATAAACATTCTGAGGCATTATGTATGAGCTTTGGGTATATAATTCATCAAAATAAATAAATAATTGACGTATAGAAAGATCTGTTTATATAAAAATTAAATTAGTAATACGCAAACATCATCTATATAAAGAAACATTAATTTTTATTATAATAGGAAAAGTGGATTATAAAATTAATTAACTATATATATATATATATATATATATATATATATATGAACAATCATATAAGCATTTTAAAAATATATTTTAATATAAAAACATTTTTTGGAATTTTTTTATAAATGTCGAAGTGAAACAAATAAATAATTGACGGCCTTTTTTATTGATTATAAAATGTTTCGTATTTTCCTTTGTAAATAAACTATTATTTTTCTATCGTTTATGATATATGTTTTGTGATACAATTTTTTTCCAATCAATGTGTGTTTTTTGCATTTTACTTACACTAACGATATCTACATTATTGTAGTTGTTTAAAACTTTAGAATTGACATAAAATGAATTGTATATGTTTCAGCAATTACAAAATGTTGTTTATGACTTATACCATGTCGGGTTGAGAGCAAACTGAGGCTGTGTAAAAAAATATGACGAAAGAAATCCGAATAGAATTTTACTATTTAATATGTACAATTTTTAAACCAAAAATTTAATGCACAATTCTAACGAATAATTTTGTTGCCCCATGCTTTTTAAAGTAAAACATTTTTACAATAAAATAAATCATAGTAGAACAGGAACCCACATTTAATGCATCCGATTTTTAGCCTAACATTGTACCCACTTTATTACTCAGACAAATATTCGAAGTTATTTGTAACTTACAAAGCAATTTTGTCAGTTCTATTTAAAAAAAACAGTTGTTATGCTTCATCATCAACTTGTCTTAAACAAAATTAAAATTTATGTATTTAACAATAATTATTTTACAACTGTGCAGTATGTCAGGACCGATGTGGTAAAAGTTAGCGCAATTAACATTAACTACCAATCACTCAGTGGTTAAGGCATCGGCCTGACACCACATAGGGCGTAGGGTCAAGTTCGTTTGTAAAACTTGCAATGTATGCACTGCCAATAATTACAAACAAAAATAAAACAGCTATACACTACTCCTAACTGACTGAAACCAAGTGGATGTACTATTTAAGCAATTCTAACATTGTACCTTGGTAAATTATTTTACAGATCAAAATTCCGTACAATTGTGCAATACGCCCAACGTGCTTATTCAAACGCCTCAGCATTTTATTTCAACTATACCAACATCATCGTCCAACAGCGATAAATGCGACAACATTGTACTGTCCAATTTTAACACGTTCAATTCGGACACACCCCTTGTTTTCAATCATTCGATTCAATCGGATGCCAAAAGTTTGCTTTCGTCTTCCTTTTACACGGGGCACATGGAATGCAATAATCTTGTTTTAAAAGTAAATTTAATTTTCAACTCTATACTATTTTTATATTCGTATGGCACCCATCTAACAAAGCTAAAATCCAGTCTCTCGTGTTATTAGTACAGAAGCCTATGAGCACTTAATCGAGAATGCACTGCGTAGAGAACGAAGAATTGAGAATGTCATCATCATCATCATCATTATCATTATGGGAAATTGTGATTTTATACACTGAGGCAGCTTAGAAGTACAGCGGTTGACTTGGACCTAGGTAGACATGAGTTCGAATCTCACCAACGACCCATTAAATGCAGGTCCACGTTCGACTTTGCTAAAATGTCTACTGCTGAAAAAATGCGTTTTCCCATAAAATAGTCCAAGTAACAAAAAAATTTTTTTTATAATTAAATAATTACTCAAATGTGCATATTGTTAGATTCCATTGTTGTCACAATATGTAAGCTTTTATTTGACTTTACTTAATTTCTACTTTCTAAATGAAACGTTTTTATGAGACAATTAAATAATAAACAATTATATTTATTATGTGTATATAAAAAATCAGCAAGTACATATTGGAAAAATATAACTTATTAAACAGTATAAAAAACCGGAAACGTTTAATTGTTTCTCATTATCCACTTATGAACAAAAAACAAAACAATCTACTTACATAAACTAAGTTGAAATAATCATTACATCATGCAATAGTACAACAATAGGCTTTAATTTAGTATAAGTTAGACTGTTACTCCGGGCTCTAAATACCAATGCCTGTTCTCCAAAACCTGTTATTTGTGGAACGTTCAATTAGCAAAACAAAATTTAAAAAAACCTTTTTAATTATATCGTTTTAGAATGTAAACAGTCCAACCAACAGCACTCTAGTTGGTCCAAATCCCAATTCGCTACTTAGTGTAACAAATGTATGCGCCTTGCACGGTACTCCAACAGGAACGATGAAATTGGTTGCTCTTCCGCTCGATACAACGAATGCCAATCAATTGTACAGCTGTACAAGCCATGCCATTTGTTTGCCAACAATTAGTGAACCAGGCCAATCAAATATTGAATTGGAAAAGCACCCTACCGGCGGTCAAGATGACGCAGCAACACTGACCAAATATTCAAATCACGGCTATCCCGATTCAAATATAATATTTCATCCAACTTCGTCGGCAATTAATTCCATCATTCCTTTGAAATATGTTCATGGCAATTTAAACGTCAGTTTGATTCCAATAAGTATTAATGAAAACATAAATTTGACACCATCATCGTGTGATTCGCCAAGGCAATACAAGTCGAAACATTCAAAGACAGTTGACACACATCGACTGTCGAACGAACACATTGAAAAAACGGACCAATCAACAGCCAAGTTGCATGTAACATTTTCCGAAGCTTCCATCGGTCAGGATTTGGATAATTATGTAACGAGAACAAGTGAATCACCCCTTGTGGAACAAAAAAACAAAACGGAAAAAAGTCCTTGGAGACTTATTAATCCGAATGTAAACGAAATCAAAATGAATTGAATGAATCAAATTAATTATCTATCTATCCCTTTTTTGTTTATTTTAATAATAATGGTGATGATGATGATGGTGATGATAATAATAATAATAATAATAATAATAATAATAATAATAATAAAGGAAGAAAAAGAATAATTAAATTAAATAAGGAAAAATTTTATTTTATAAACAATTAATCAAAGTTGGCAACTAACCCTATATGGTGAGCATTTGATTTTATTTAACAAAAATTTAACGTTTTTATACATAACCAACTATGTAAATCTATTAACAAGTTTTTCTATTGTTAAATATATTATGTAAAATTGTTATTATTATTATTATTATTATTACTATTATTATTATTATTATTATTATTATTATCTGTTTTTTATTTGATAATAAAAATTTTTAAATGTTTGATAATATATTTAGTTACATTAAATAAAATGTAAAATAAGTTTCGCCATTTTTTGCTTACTTTTAAACAATGCGCAATATTCGAAATAATTAATTATGTTTGGTATATACATATATATATTTAACTTGCCAACAAAAAATATGTATTGTTTAAAGGAAAACATTAGAGCTAATAAATAATTTATCATAAACTTAAAGTTAATGTTTTTTGTGTTTTTTTTTGAAGCACCAAACGTGATTAATTGTTAACATAAATAACTTTTAAAAATTAAAAGATTTATTTGAAATTTTAACTACAAAATTATTATTTTTAGTTGGGTTGATTTTTTAAACTTTTTCAAAAGTTCTGTTTCAACATTTTGTCTAAACACAGTTTTACAATAAACGTTCAATTATTTTAATTTATTTTAACACTTTTTAAACAAAATGCTAATTTATATACGCTAAACAAATGGTTAATATTAGTTGCTATTTAAATTCAATACCATTTAGTTTTGAAAAGCATAAAACAATAATAAGATTTTTCTACATACTTGTACATTAAATTTCCCGTTTTAAAGATTGTACCTACTAAAAATTAAAATTCTATTAAAAGTTGTCCAAACCTCGTTGTCGGAATCATGCTGCTTTTACTTCTCTGTCGTAGTTCAGTGAATTGGTGTCCACTTGTGTTGTTTCTTTGTCGATATTGATTTGTTTGCAAATGCCAGGTTATATTCAAACTTCCCTCCTTATTCGGTCGGAATAGCTACGGTAGAATAACGTAATGTGCCGGGGTGGTCTAACGGTACAGCGCTCGAATTCGTACCTCGGTGGGCATGAGTTCGAATCCCATCACCGGCACTAAAATGCGGGCCTACGTTCGGCTTTGCTAAAATGTCCACTGTTGAAAGATGTTTCTCGTAAAATACTCAAAGTAGCAAGCAAAAGTAAATAAATAAAAGTAATATTATTTTACTTTTTTAATAATGACTGATTTAAATATAGTTTGGTACATGTAGTGTATAGTACTTAAATTTGATTAAGGTGTTTATTACTATTAATAAAATACAAACCCTTATTTATTTATAATTAATGTACATTTGCTAAAAAATGCATTATGTCAAAAACATTCAATTAATAAATCAACGATAAATTTAAAATACGATTATTGTATTTGATGTAAATTGTAAAATAAATTCAAAAACTTGAAATTCGATAGCGGATATTAAGGTTGGATAATTGATAATTACAGAATATAGCACAATTTTTTCAATAAAAATAACTTACAATATGTAACGTAAGCATTCAAAAAAGAAAGATAAAATAAAGTGTTTTATAAAAAAATTATTTACATCGGCATTCTATGTGTCAAAAAGGCTACCTTACTCTTTAATTTTAACTACGATTGATTTTGTTTTACCAGTAGCAATATTACAACTGCAACTGGGTTGTTATCTTTAAGGCAAATATTATTACTATAAATATTATTATTATTATTATTATTATTATTATTAATATTATTATTATTATTACTATTGTTGTTTTTATTACTATTAATATTATTATTAACATTACTATTATTACTATTACTGCAGTTTTTAATATTATTATTATTATTATTATTACTATTACTATTATTATTTAATATTATCATTACTATTATTTTTATCAATATAATTATTATTGTTAATAAAATTATTTTTATTATAAAAATTATTATAATTATTATTAATATTAATATTAATAATATTATCATTATTGTTTTATTATTATTATTAATATTATTATTATTATTATTGTTATTAATATTATTAATATTATTATTATTCTTAATATTATTATTATTACTATTTTTATTGTTATTGTTATTAATATATTTTTTTAAATTATTATTACAATTTTATTATTATTATTATTATTATTTTTATTATTATTATTATTGCTATTATTATTATTATTGTTATTATTATTATCATTATTCTTATTATTATTACTGTTAATATTATTATTATCACTATCATTATTATTATTACTATTATTATTGTTATTTTGTCAATGCTTAACAAAAAACATGTTTTCAAAAAAAAACACTTTCACGCTTGATTGGCTTTTTTGAAATGTCCACTAGAGGAAATTGAACCCATACTTACACAAGTTCGAGTTCACCCCGGTTAGACCAACGATGATTAATCCTAACGGTCCAAAATAATAATAATAATAATAATAATAATAATAATGTATTTTTAGACAATAAAACAAACATCTGATGTAATATAGCGTATTATGATATTTACAACTTCTATTTGGTCAGTATATTAACACATCAAAATGTATACTTTTATATATTTATTTATTTATAATGTTTATATAATTTCATTCCTTAATTAAAAACAACAATTTAATTTTAAAATATCCGCAATTTTTGAGTACCAACAATTTCTTTTTTTTCAATTAAAAATTGAAAATTAATGTGTATATAATCAAAATTTGTACATATAACTGACACCATCTTTATGTCATAAAGAAAAATGATGTAAAATAAAAAAGTAATGTTAATAACTTACATATTCTTGATGCAATTTTTTTTAATAATTCTCATTATTTCAAAATAACAATTATTAATTATTATTTTACATAGGTTTCATAAATTCACTTATTTTGAATGCTTTATAGAATAATATGCA